>BPLR01009715.1:0-161214 GCA_021605095.1 Caerostris extrusa | reverse complement strand
TTACGTATTGCTGTCAAAGCACTTTAAACCTAATTGTTCATATTTTAAAGTTTACTGAAACTTTTATAATCTTTTTTTATTAAGAATTTTGATTCCCAGATTGCAATATTGAAAATAAATTTAAGGTAAAAATATGAATTTTGTTTCTTTTAATAGTTTCAAAATAAAGTATTTTATGAAGAAATTTCAGAATCAAAATCAATATCAGAAGAATTCACATACTTACATACTTTTTCGCTGTATGTTGTGAAATTCAATGGCAAAAATAAAGTTTAAATAACGGCAAAGAATTTTTAAAACTTTAAGTTTAAATTTTATTTTGAATTCAGATGAATTGTTTCTTCAAGATAAGTTTTACTTATAAATTTACTGCAGAGTATATGGAATGTATTTGTGATAATTTCCTTATAAATACGTTATATTTCTTTATTGTATCTTATATATCAATATGACAATTATTAATTGAGAAGGTTTTACTTTTCAGCTCTATTATATAACATAGTACTTCTTAGTTTCATCCAACATGAAATATTTTTTTAGAGAACTTAGTTTTTTAGAGTAGATATTTTTAAGTATTGGAATTAGCACTGTTAAATTTCTAATAGTTTGTAATTAATCTTTTAAAAATTAGATGAACAAGCACATGTAATTTTATATTCTTTTGAGATTGATAATGATTCCTTTAGGATTTTTAGCCACACATAAAAGAAAACCAAAAATAAAAAAATTCCTACCTCAACAAGCAACACTAGAAAACAAATATTAAACTGACAGTGAAATGTTCGCAGTAATCTTTAAGATACATGTCTTAAGAATGAAAGTCCTTGCGAAACTATAATATATTATTATTAGAAAATTAAATATTATGGAAAATATATTTATAGTAATTCTTGTTTAAGGAGTTTTAAGAGATGCAGTAATGTTGAAAATGAAAGTAAAAAAATAATATTAACTGTAAGATAAAACTAAATTTTTTTTTTTAAGGATTCTGTTTATAGTATTTTTGTTTGATCAGTAACATATTTATTACTACAAATAGTGGAGTAAATTTTTTAAAGTATTTTTGTAAATTTAATTAAATGATAGCAATTAAAAAGCTCATTTAATTATGTTGTTTTTTTTCCTGAATCGTAATTTTTATTTTATTAATTATAAAAATAATACTCTAGAAAAGGGAATATTTATGAACTACTTAGATGTAAAATATTAAGAATTATTTTTTGTTCAAAGAATATTTTAATTAATGATTATCCCTTGATATTGTTTTATATTTATTTAGCAATTGATAAATAAATTTTTAATAAAAGTAAGTTATGAGGATACGCTGTTTCTAGTTAATAATTGTACATTTCTTTTTCTTATCTTCATGGACTGTTAGTAAATTTAAATGTTTTTTTTTTATTTATGTTTGAAAACAATTTAACTTCAATATTGAGATCTGGTAATTTTGATAAGGTAAATATTAGTATGTTATTATTTTATTAACATATTTAAAGTGGATTTAGTTAACATTCTTAAATTTGCTATAACTGCATTCTATTGCAGACCAGATGCTCAGTGCTTGACCTAAGGTATAATCAATGCTAGATTGTCACCTTTTTTATAGTTTATCAACTCAAGCAACATGGCCCTAATTATATCTGAACAGGGCAAAATGTTCTGGCCAGGTGCTCGATGATGTGTGATGAACTGAAGGAAAAATTTGGTTGCTTTTACAGTTCACAATTCCTGGTCCTCAACAAATTATTCCAGAGATGGAATTGAATTTCAACAGTTGCATATTGTGAAAGCCATCTTCTTAAACATGTTGAAATAAATTTTGAAATAAAATATATTCATTATATAATAGTTCGTTTCATTAATTGAATATTATATGTAAGGTATCGTTTGCATACTTGCAAGGATAGAAAAAGAAATATTTTCTTGAAGTAGAATTGAATTCTTTAGAATGTGTAAGATACAACTATATTGTTTCTAAAAAAGAGTTTTCACTGCGCTTTCGGTGGTTAAATATTTTTTGTGAGCATTTTTTTAGCGAAGAAGGGCTTCCACAGAAGTTCATTGTCATTATTCTTTCAAGAAAGTGTTTGAGGCACTCGGATAAGAGGACCAGGGAATCATGCGGCACCTACATTTCTCCATCAAAAAGCATCAGCTAGTATGGAGTGAAATAAGAATAAACATAAGATATATATCATTCACATAGCTAAATATATCACTTCCTCATTGATGTTCACCGTCCAAAGCTTCCAAGTATTTTCCATCAACGAGGCACGGGACTATCTTGTGCCTAGAAAATGAAATAAGAGATTCTAGTGGATCAAATTTATCGAAAGTGTCTTATTATTTTGAATAATAGAGATCTTTAAACTAAAATGAAAGCAAATATGTCCTATGTGAAATATTTTTATATATATATATTTCCTTTACCTGGAATTCTATTGGATTGCTACATGCATATCTTTCGGATAGTGTCTTTTGAAAAATCATTATTTTTAAATCTTTTTTTTTTATTTGTTTTTTACAAAAATGTCTTAATTTTGCAATTTTTTGGAACTGCAAAAATATCGCCGATTTAATAACGAAGAAAATCAAGAATAAAAGGAATTTGTGCATGCGTTAATTTTACAGAATGTTTAAAAATCTGCATCTGGAAAAATTCTTAAATAATAATAAAAATATTTAAAAATAATAATTATAAAATAATAATAAAAATTCTTAATTTAATACATCTTCGAACTGCTTTACTTTGAGCAGCAATCCGTTTTTATAAAATTTAAATACAAAAATAATTAACAGTTTCGGTATGATATGAAACTAAACGATATGAAAAGAATGTCATTTAAAATAAGACAAAATGTTAATTTTCTTTTATTTAATTATGTTCAGCGTGTCTAAAAAATATTTCAAAAAAGGATGAGAATTATAATTTAGATACCGAAACACTGAAAAGAAGACAAAATTAAGTACGCATGTTTTTCAAATTTTTATGACTCATTCCGGAATCTAATTTTTTAAAATCTGAAATGAAATAGTACTCTACAGTTTAATTAACAGTTAAGGACACATAATTATATAATTCTTTTTTTTTTTTTGTTATAGATAAAACTAACTATAAATACTCAGATGTTTTAAAAAGTACTTTTGAAATATCATTTATTGTTGTAAATATTGAGCATTTATGTATAAGATAAACGTAAGCGTTTGCACTAAAGAAACATGAAAAACTTCTTTACAACCAAAAGTTTTTTTTTAGATCCGGCATTGTCTAGTGGTTAGGATACCTGGCTCTCACACAGGAGGTATGGGTTCGATTCCCGGTTTCGGAAGATATTTCTTCCCATGTGGTCTAGTGGCTAGGATTTCTGGCTTTCACCCGATTCCCGGCATGGGAAATGTCTTTTTTAACTTCCCAAAGCTTCTTCTTCCAATCTGTTAGCTTCAGAGGTTCATTCCATGACTTTAGCCAGAATGAATACCGCTTGGAGGCCGCCATCAATTCATGCATGGTACGCCGCTAAATATCCTGGTATGTCCTTGCAGTACTCCTTTCCTAGATCTGCTCAGACGGCTTTAGCTAGACTAAGGACTGGCCACACTAAGAGTTTGACCTTCAATGGAGACGAGAAGACATATACCCTTTGCCATTGTTCAGCCATCGCGTCTCCCTTTCATCTCATCGATTGTATTAGTGCCTCTGTGAGGCAACTGTTGAATGAGGGGGAGGACCGTTTACGATCTATTGATGCAACACGATCTACTGGACTTGATTTAGGATTCTAAATCAAGGGGATAAGCAACAACCAAAAAGTTTTTACCTGAATGGAAGTAACAGAAAAATGATGACGGGGAAGACCATCTTGACGTAGGACCAGGGAGAAAATCCAAAGAAGCACATAATTGCCAACTGAAATACTTGGCACATCGTGAAGGTGTGGATCTTGCGTTGAGGACATCTCCGTATGTAGTGATTTGGTGGATAGGCTGCCTATAACAGACAAAACAAAATACAAAAATTCAACACTTTTAATGAAATTTAATCTAAAATAAATGATTACTTAATATATTTTCATATTAAAATTTACTATGAAGTTTGATGTATAAGATAATTTTTCAGTGAGACAAATGGGAAAAGCAACAAAAAAATATTATTATTAAAATTTTTAACTTTTTAATTATAGAATTTTATTGAAAGTTTCTTTGATGCTTAATAATATCCGAAATTACCATAAAAATAATAATCAAGTTTCTAACGTTGTTCATATGATCTCATCCGACAGAGTAAAATCATTTTATTTATTCAGCAAAATATAACAGCATTTAATTAATTTAAATGGCTCATTAAATTAGTCAATGAAGTTTTAATGTTGTAACACCTGAATTTACCTATATTGAGCCAAAACGTTTAGTTAAACTAAGTAAAGATTAGTTGCAAAACAAGAATTTAAATTTATGAACAGTTAATAAATTAAAATATATTTATATTTGTTAAAAAAAGGAAAAAGGAAATTTTATTTGTTACTCTTATACGGCCTAAAGTGCTGTTTTCTAATGATTTGTTATTACGAAAAACTAAATCAATAGGAATTAGTATTTTTACAATAAAGTAGCAAACGAATGCCTTAAAAATAATGATTAGTTGACATTTTGTTAAACAAACATCTCCGAGTATTTTGGTTAAACAAAGATAGAAAACAAAAAAGAAAAATATTTTTACAATTTATTTGGGGCTTGATTTTAAATTATATAAAGTTTTAAAACTAGTTCCATTACTTGGATAGAGTTCAGATAATATTAAACTATTACCAGATATTAAAAGTTTCTAGATTTAATTTTATTACATCATAACTACTAATGCTTTAAAGTTTTTATGATTTTTTTATAAGCTTGTACCTTTTTAGAAACGTTTTGGAAAGGTTGATAAACAAAATGTATTTTTAAGCGGAACAAACAGCACGGGGAAAAATATATAAATGGAAGAAGAATTACTTGTTCCATGAAGAGCAAAGTGATCCTCTCAAACATTTGATTCCCGTTGAGCGACGTGATGGCCATATACAGGAAAAGTCCGTCCAGCACCGCTGTTGGAATATAAGCCATTGGATAAGGAAGCAAGAAGATCGATAAACCAATGAGAATGTGAGAGGCTATACCCGTCACACGTGTTTCTCTCACTTTAACAATTCTGGAAAAAAAAGGGAAAAAAGAACATTATTTAGCTTGTATTTAATCCTCCCTCTGTGCAAAATAAAAGTTAGTTTTTAAACATGTGTCATGAAAATATTTGAAATAGCAGTTTTGAAAGATTGTTTCAATCAAATATAATAAGACTATAGATGCATAACATTCAATATCAGCATTTATTTAAACACGGAGATTTTAAATTTAGTAACTATTCTTTACTATTTTTTAATACATATAAGTATAAAAAGCTGAATTCTATAGAATATTTAATTTTTTTTTAAATTAATGTTACTTCATGAGACATTAATAAATATATATTATTATCATTTATAAGTTTATCATATTTTTAGCATTTAGTGTGAAAAATAAAATGATTTTTATTATGCTAAAAAAATTTCATTTACATTTCGTATACATGTCCTTGCTCAACTCGTTCTTCAACGTCTGCCAAGCTGCGGACATGGAGGGGGGTGAATGAGGAAGGACACCATGCATCCATGGCAGTCCATATAGGGACAGGAATCCATTGATAATTCCAACCACAAATAAATCTAAATGGTAGGCTGGACCTTTCTTCAGCCTGGAAGAAAAAAATCAAGAATATTTTTAATTAAAAAATATTGAAAGTAAATATTATTAATACTGATAATACAAATATTAACTATACGGAAAAAGAATTGTGTCTGTCTTCTTTGAACCTGAAGATTTAACTTCTGCAATATACCAATTCTAAACTGCACATTATGACTTTTGTAAGTGTCTTCCACTATATAAATACGTATTGAAATAAATCGTTTTGAAAGTACCTATTGAAATGAATCTTTTTTTCAAATTTCAGCTAAATAAATTATTTTGCTAAATAAACACTACAGACAGTGCATTTGTTTCTTCTATAACTTCTTATTTTTAATGTGTTTATTGATGAACTATTTTCTTTTTGCAGAAGAAAATTCAAATAGATTTTTAAAAGAAACGTCTATATAAATGAAAACCTGATTGAAAATGGTTTGAAGATGGGTGTTATTGAAGCTGTGTGAGCAACATACACTAGAGTCGATTTTAGTTACATATTTTTAGACCAGATGGCGCTACGAATTCTCGCTCTGTGTTATTCCTCCCGCTCACTTAGAATTACTTTCATCATAATTTGAATTTCGAGGGGTTAATAGAAGCTGCAGATCCATTATTTGTATTTAATAGACATTAATGTAAGTTTTTAAAATATCTGTTTTATTAGTTAAAAGAAATATTTACTGTGTTAATCTTAAAACAAGTTGTTTTGATATAACTTTTGTATTTTAATTGCTTTCTATGTAGGAATAGAGCCACTGCTTGAATTCCTAATGAGTTCAAACTGACGTAAGAACGCGAAATCAACACCAGTCTTTTCGGCTTTAGTAAAGATATGACTCTTTTTTCATATGTGCCAAAGAGTAATAAAAATGTTTTATTAGTTTTAAATCTTCACGACCTCGCAACGTCGATGACGATACAGGTGACTTAAAAAACCCTAGATTATCGCATACTACAACCTTACTAAGAGAAGTGTGAGCATAGTGGACAAACTTTGTGCTATTTAGAATGTTGGCAGAAACACAAGGCTTTAGCCTCTTGTGATTTTTTATTCTCTTTGTTTAATGTAGCTGCAATCAATAGCTACATAATTCATTTAAGCAACAACATAAAAAATTACTTAGAAGAATCTACCGGAGATGCAAATGCCGTTGTTAAACAAAACATAGGGCGAAGAGCACCCACTTTTCTTCAAAGTGTTCTAAAAGTGAAAGTATTCAGAAGAAAAGCAGAGCTAGATATTGAACTAGAAGGAACGACATCAGGGTACCTGTAAGTTATTAACTTGTTTGATTATTTTTTGCTTAACTTAAATTTTTACTTTAACTTTTAAATTTCATAATTCAATAGCAATTAACTCTGCGCTGGATGTCACGTACTCTCTGTACTATTGAAACTAATTTTTATATTTTTTCTAAAAAAGATGTGCTTTTCCTGACTTTTTGTCAGGTTTCCCAAATTATGTATACCAATTGACTGATGGCGCCATCTACCGGTAACCCAGTCGATCCGCAATTGGCAATTTTTATTTGTATGTTATTTATTTGTTTTAATCTTTAATTTCTTTTATTTTTTATTTTGTCTTAACTCTTAAAATTTTTTATTTTAACTTCAACCTTTTATTTTTGGGCATCGTCAACGGACTCCTAATTGTACCTATAGCTTTAGCTTTTTCGATCTCTTGCTTTAATTGTTCTCAAGCAAGAGATGTTTTTCCTAAATTTTAATTTGTTTTATTTTATTTAATTTTTACTCGTAATTTAAGCAATCTCATTTTGTGCAAATATTTTAAATACTTTAAGATGTGGAGGTATTGTGGTTCTTAAAACCACCTAGGAACTACCGTAACAGGTCCGCCCAAGTTGCCCGACATCAGGGAAAAGAAGATGCAAGTTTTGTCAAAATGACAAGTACACTAGAATACACTACAAGATTCAACTGGGAAATTTGCAAGAAATTTATATCCCTGGCACATTACTTCAGAATGCAACCCTGTGATTCAATGACTATGAAGACGTTTATTACTTTTTATATCTAAAAGTTAAATTCAATGTTTATTTCTTTAGTATATTTTACTTAAATGCCAATAATTCATTAAATTTATCGATAATTTCATTTCTTTGATTTTCACTTCATTTATACAATTCTTTGAACATTTTAAAATGTTTTAATGCCTTAGATTTACATCTTTTTTATTATATATTAAATAAAGATATAATATAGAAATTTGAATAACATTTCTTTAAATAAATTGTATTTGTTATTTAAAGGATAATTTCACTAAATAGATCCTTTAAATTTTTTAATTTTAATATTTAACTTTACATTTTAATATAGTGAATCTAAGAAAAACCCGCGACCTTTCAGATTGGTATGGAGAGCGCGATCGTTGGAAGGTTAGTGGTTTTGTAGTCAGAGTACTAGAATTACTATATTTTGTTCAGATCAGAGTTACTATGTGAATGCTTCCCTTTGTAATACTTACACAATATATAATTTATTAAAAATATTTACAAGAGTTGTAAAATTACTTGCTATAAGAACGGGATTGCAATAAGGGTATTTATCAAAGTTCTTTACTTCTTTTATTATGAAATGTCCCTCAAGCTAATATATATAAAAAAATGAAAAATATCAAATATTTATGTACAGACTTACTTGTTGCAAGGATTATTGACCATTGCAGCTGAAATATTCTGGTCCATGAAAAAAAAGCAGTGATAAGGCAAAACCCATGCCTAACGCTGCTAAAGATGCCATCCACGGGAGCTCTTCGACTGGAGCTCGAGTAAGTGGATAGTTGTCAGTGTAACGGAATTGGTCCGCTAGAAGATAAAAAATAAAACATTTTAGTATATTTATATACACACACACATTTATATATATGAGTGTAACTTTTTCAACCTCCGATAGCTCTGCTAAATGATCAGCTAAGTTATAGAAATCGAATCTTTCCACTGCACTATTGCAAAGCTTCTTCATTATAAAATCTGTCCCTTCCGAGTCCAAAATATCAATTGTAATTGAGATGCAGTCCTATTAACATGGACGCCATGACTTATTCTTCTGCGAAGTAAGATTTTTTTTATTTGTTTCCTACAGACAGAGGGGGAATAATGAAGCATAAATTCATCGAAGAATGAGCTGCTTTTATGGCTGGAATTATTTTGATCCATAGCAACGTACGACTGTATCCTGCTGTGGTAACCAGACAGTTTGTTGCACAATTTCAAGGAGAAGTTTCGAACGCCCAGCATAAAGCCCAGACTTGGCACCTTCTTCAGAAGTCTGAAAAAACAGCGTTTCGGCAACGAAGAACTCCAAGACGCCGTGAAAGCTTTTCTTAATATGATGGCAACAACTTATTCTGAAAAGTGGTGGGGAAATTCACCCACTAATATGATATATGTCTCAATGTTGACGGTGACTATGTTTTTACTAATTTTGTATTTTAAGAAAGAAAGACAGAAATATATATGAAATAAGAAATTTTCAGATATATCAAGGTAGATGTGCAGAAATAAAGGCCTACAAAAATAAGAACTTCAATTTTATAGTAAAAAGGCTTATAATTATATTGGAATAAATATTTATATATATATATCCACTTATAAATATTTATTCTTATACTTATATAATACTTATTATTGCAATATATATTTAAAAAATTTTACAATTAGTTTTGCCAAGCTAAAAAAGGATGAAATATTTTATTTTCATTTGAAGATAATTTTGTTAGAATACAAAAAAAAACTTACATTTGTTTCATTATTATTTCATATTCAAAGTACACTAAATTTATATACGGAGAGAAAATAGAATTGAACAAGTATCTGAAAATACTTTAAATGGTTGGTATAAGTATTGAAAACATTACATGTTTTGCCTAATTTTATCTCAATGGATTTTTTTATGGTAGAAAAGCAGTTACTTACTTGCCACATCCCTGAATACAAATGATCCTAGGAAGCTCATCGAGATAACTGCTACAGGCAAGGCGTAGTCGGCCAGAATCTCACGTTTGCTGGCCTGAAGGTACGGCCTAGATAAACAGGAAAATGAGTTATTTAAATCATTCCAACAAGAGACCAAAAATTTATTGTAATTTTCTACCATAATTCGCAGTTGTAAGTTTCGGGGTAAAAACAAAACAATGTGTTGTAATCTGCAGTGGTATATATTCCACCCTTTATTCGTGTCTGTTCATTTATTTTATTTTGCATATCGTACCAGTAACGTCCGTGGTTCTGATCTTAAACTAACACAACAAACTTCAAATTATTTTCATTTCTAATGCTAATATGGCATAAAAATTAACATAGAACACATTGAAAACTGAATAAACCAAAGAGAAGAAATGTGAATCTGTCCCTTAAGAAATACTTGCGTATATCATCAACAAATTGCAACTCGTAAAGGCATAAAAAGAAAAGAAAATGTAGAGGTAGAAAAAATAGCTTTGGGGGAAATATGTAAATGAAAAAAATAGCTTTGGGGGAAATATGTAAATGAAAAAAGAATCCGTTACTGAGTAGTATTATGATGGTTGTGTAAAATAAAGAAATTTTGTCAAAAATAAACTCCTTAATTGGATGTGTTTGAAGAGTATCGTGCAGCAAAGACTTTACAAATTAAAGAAGCATGATAAAATATATTTAACCGAATTATTTCATTAAAATAGAAATAAGAAAATTTCTAGAATAATAATTGTTTGTCACCTAGTTCCGTGTCCTTTTTATCCACTCACACATATCAGTGGAGTTCATCTTAGCTCTTATTGTAAAAAATAAGGTTACCCTTCATAACCCCTCAGTTTCAATAAATTTTTCACTTTATTCTTAAAAATATTGTTTATTCGTTTCTCAAATTGAAGTTTTATGTATTTTTTAAGGATTAATTTATAACTTTTTAAAGTATAATATTCGGATTATAGGCAGGAATTAAGGTAAACAAACCCCTTGTTTGACTCAATGAATAAATTGTTTAATACTTTCTATATCGTGCAGTTAAATGGTAATTCAATTATATAAACGGTTAAATGCAGAAAATATTTTTAAAGGAATTGTTTATATTATATTCATTATAAACTGATTACATAAAAATTTATGAGAACTGAGTTCGATTTTCTTTCTGAAAACATTGCTTATAACTAAAGAAGGATTACACTTTTTTATATGTATTCATTAATAAGATTCATAGTCGAAATACTTAAAAAGATTAAATCAAGTCATCAAGATCAGTTTTAATGGCCCTACGTCAACAATTCCAAATGAGTCAAAAATGAAACCTACGTTTTGTTGAAATTATAGAGGGACACAGCAAGCCACACTGTGCCACACATCAGGAGTAGGAAGAGTAAGCTATTTTCTCTTACAGGCGGAAGCAAGGGAAACTTCTCCTTGAGTTTCGTTGATAGTGGAATTTGAAATCCATAATGGAAATTCTACTGATGGAGTACTTCCTTCCTCCGAGCAAGCATGAGAGAAGTAGTTATTGTTAAAATCTGAAAACAGAAAAGAAATATACCCATTAGAATTGATAAAAATACTTCAAAATTTAACACTTTTTATAAGTAGAATCCAATCATTAAAAGAATTTTGTTAAAGTCACATAATATGACTCCAAATGTAGAAAATTTTGAAGTGACTCCCCACATAATGTTTTATTGAAAAGATAATAACGATAAAAGAATAGAAAACATAACAGGATAATGTCAATAATTAACTCAGGTTGTAAAATATAAAAATGTTCATGTAGAATACTAAACCAGTCTGCAAAGTTAAATAAAACATCACCAAAAGAACAAATTGATAACACCAAATTACTGATTTTGCCCCAAATGGACCCTTGAATCTCATTATTAAACTGTTGAATGTGGAAAAAATCTGAATATTAATGTTAATTAACTTTTATTAATGATTAAACACTTTCCATAAGTAGAATCTAATCACGAAAATAATTTTGTTAAAGTTACATAATAGGACTCCAAATGTAGAAAATTTTGAAGTGACTCGTCCTATAATGTTTTATCGAAAAGCTAATCATGATAAAAGAATAGAAAACACATCAGGGTAATGACAATAATTAACTCAAATTGTAAAATATGAAAATATACATATGCAATACTAAGCCAATATGCAAAATTAAATAAAAAAAATCACCAAAAGAACAAATTGATTGCATCAAATAACTGATTTTGCCACAAATGGACCTCTTGAATCTCATTATTAAACTGTTGAATGCGGAAACAAATATGAATATTAATGATAATAAAAAGTAAAATAATTTAAACTCTAGTGTTTAATCACAACGTAAGATAATTCAAAAGATCACTCGAATCTTATTATGGATATGTGAGATATTCAAAGTCTCGGCAATAATAAAAAATGACTTTAATTACCATATATAATAAGGTAATATATATATGTTTCTCCTTAAATAAGGTGCTATCACTGGTTTTCTAACAGTTTTTTTACAACTCTTATTTTTTATAATTTCAATTCTACTATATATTTAATTCAATTACTTAATAATGATTTCTATAGTCAAATTTTATTTTATTTCTAATATAAAATTAATTTACAAAAACTTATATAAGAATAACTAGGGTACTGAATTATTGCAATTTTTTTTACATCTTCTTTTTCACGACAGTGAGAGATGATCACCAAGTTTTCTTATTTTTTAGACTTATTAAACAGTTTTTAATCTGATGAAAAGAAAAAATAAACTTTATTAGTAACAGTGATGAAATTTAATTTTTAATTTCATTAGTATGTTTAATTATTAAAAAAATTAACAAGGAAAAAAATTTCCTCGCAACCATAACTTACTTTTATACATATCTCTCCCTGCATCTACTATGAATGCTATACTGATGAATAAAGAGAATATTTCTTCCGTTGATCTGAAAGTAAAAGGAAAGAATTAAAACGATGTCATTGTCAAATTAAAATTGTTCGAAAAATGAAAACAAAGAATTCCACAGCCTGAAAATCAAAAATTGTTTTGAAAACAATGAACAGAAAAATACACAAATTTAAAATTTTCGTTTTGATAAATTTTCTCTGTATCAAGTAAATTAATTTCTAAAGTACGGCAAATTCTGCTCTATTAGATCTATTTAATTTAAAATTTAATATTTGAAATTAAACATAATCTGAAAAAAAAAAAAGAGTTGTACATCAGAAGATAGTTTTTGAAAATATACTATCCAGCTTGTCGATAAAATTAAATATGAAAAAAAAAAAAATATATATATTTAGCAAAATTAATATAATATTCATGGTGATGATAAAATATTAGATTTAATTTTTCCATTTTTAATATACGATTATCTATACATAACATTTGAGGTTCTCATTTTTAAGGAATTACAAATATTATTATTTTCCATATTCCCGAAATTTTATTTCCACTTATACGAAGAATTCCTTTTTTTCGACAAATATACAATTTTATTGAAGTATTTATATTATCTCTTATTAAAGAACAAACGAGTTAAATTGCTTAAATGAGAAAAGATTACAATAAAAATTCCTGGTCATTGGGCCATCATAATAAAAATCAATAAAAAGAAGCACTTGTATCCAGACGAGCACACAGGGGGTAGTTGACGGGTTTAGACCCCCAATCCCAAATGCGTATGTGTTTAAACTTATGGCCACTTCCAATTAAGGTCCAATTGTATTTTTTTTTTTTTTTTTAATATTTAATATTTCAAAGAATCAGTGATTTTCTTATCAGTGTGAATTTAATTATTGCTCCTGAATGTGTTGATTGAGTAGGTGTTTTCCTGGTTTAGTTTTATTCAATATTCATCGAAATGTTGAAGTTGACATAAACGATATATTCTATGAGCTGGTAAAGAATTTGAATTTATAATTTGATGATATTATTTTTTTTTAGAAATTAAATTTTAATTTTTTGCGTTTCTTTGTTTTACTGTTCACTTTATTATGTATGTGAACCATTTAGAGCAATTTAAAATTAATTATAGAGAGAATTTCGATTTCAGATACCTTTTCTATTATTTATAGTTTAATATGACCTATTGAGCTTTCATAAGCGGTTACACTCTATTTTGTTAATCTTCTGTCTGTGCGACCAGACAAAAACCTGGGTGCGTGACTGCTTGTATTTAAAATTTTGTCATTCAGATATAGACAGTATCAGATAGTATTCAGATATATACAGATTTGTATTATCCATTTTACACTTTTTCCTCAAGTATTTACCATTTGTTCTCATCAAAATAGTTCAATTTCTAAAATAGGGAGATTCTCTTCACAACGTCAACACAGGAGGATAAGTGGAATCATTTTATAATAAATTATTATACTAGTTATTTTATCAAATTAAATTATATCATCTCATTAAATTATTATTATATATATATATATATATATATATATATAATCAACTAATAAAATCAACAATAATTTAAAAGAATCAACTGGTATCTTCGTTAAAATTCGTTGGTTCGATAAAGCATCCACACATTTTTGAATACGTTTATCTTAACGAGAAACTATAATATACTAGCAGAACCCGGCATACTACGTTGTCCTGCCAAAAAAAAAAAAAAAAAAAAAAAAAAAATGTGTTGTAGAAAATCGCATATCGCGAATATATTCTTATTTTCCAATATATGTGCATACTATTTTTCATGGATATCGTTTGAACGGTATATCAGATGAAATACTGCAGCACCATCTGGTGGCAAGTAACAATAAAGCGAATAGCGCGAACATATTTTCCATACTCGAATACATGTTATTACCAATTTTCATAGCGATCGGTTGAACGGTATAGAAGTTGGTATACTGCAGCATTATCTGGTGGCAACCTACAACATTCTCTATGTTTTCTCAAACACACACAAAAAAATTTCATCAAAATCGGTCAAGCCATTTAGGATGAGTTCAGTGACAAACATACGTACAGAAGAATTATATCGATTGCAGAGCCACCTGCCGTGTTCAATTGGGAATCTAAACCCTCCAGAGATCTACTCAAACTCACAAAATATTTCATCAAAATCGGCCCAGCCGTTTAGGAGGAGTTCATTGACAAACATAGGCACAGAAGAACCCTATTGCAGCGCCACCTACTGAGTAAAATTGTGAATCTAAACCATCCAGGGACAAATTCAAACCACATACAAAAATTTCCTCAAAATCGGTCAAGTCGTTTAGGAGTTCAGTGATAAACACATATACAGAAGAATTACATACATAAAGATTACTGTTCTAGCTCAGTGTAAGGAATAATTTTTTCTTTAAGAATAGGATTAAACAAAAGAGGACTTTTATACGCTTATACTCAGTTTTTTATTACTTTTCTTTCCGCAATTTTTCCCTCCGGTGTTTCGAGATTTATCTGTTTTCTTACGGAACTCTGTTTGGGTACGAATCCTGTGAAAACTTAAACAATTGCTAAATCATTTAAACAGTGTGGCCACAGAAATGCACTGGAATAGTGTACACACACTATAAGAACAAAGGACAATTTGTTCTATAAAAGCTCTGATTTAGAAGACGTTTCAAGAGTTTCTTCATATAGTTTTGGAGCTCAATTTCTGTGTTTTGACTAAGAAAATTAGATTAAGCCTTACTTAAAAAAAAAAAAAAAAAAAACTGATTGTTACTTTCTATTTGAAATACAGTAACTGTACTAGTTACAGTAACTTCGTTATAGTATTAAAGATGAATATTTCCTAAAAATATATATAAAAAGGAGGAAAGGGGAATCTTATATTTGAAGTATATGGTAGAAATTTTTGTTAAAGATTAGAATTATTTTCAATGACACGATAGATGATTCTTTGATGACTTTTATGAAGGAAGCAAATATTAGAGCGATTATTTTCTTTGAATTTGAAACATTGTACAGGAAAAATTTATTTATCCACTAAATAATCATTTCAATAAATTAGCCAATTAAACCACTTCAAAAGGAGTCGCATAGACAGAATGTGCGTAACTGTGTGGTCATAACGAACAACAGACTGTCCGTCTACACAGCTTAGCCAGTGCTTTGTAAATGTTCTGACTGTAGCAGTTGTTGCAAAGAACTTATCGATGAAGTGAAGGCTTTGGAAGACCAAGGTGCATTAATTCGAGGAAAGATCATATGATTGTGCATCAGGCTCAAACTGCTGCACTGGCATCATTAACTGCAATTTCATGTGCTACAGTCTTTTCCATAGTACCCATGGTAATTTTCACCATCTCACGGTGGATGTATGAGATAAAATTACTCTCACAGCTTCCTTTAATATGCTTGCCATTAATTCCCCAGCACGAGGCAGAGTAGAATTCAGAGTGGACAGAGTAGACAATAGCAGACTTCTGTAATGGTGATGTGGACAATCATCACGGCTATCAACAGACTTCCATCGCAATGTTCTCAGCGATTGATCTGCTTCAAATTTTGAAGCAGATGACCATTGCGTCCATGCGTGGAGAGGGAAGATCCAAGGTCCCAACCAACCTTGGTTTTACAAAGAACCATTAACAGTTAGCTCCCTGTGTAATGGTGTTATCCTTACGCCAGAAGATGGCCTTTATCATCCTCAGTGCAACTTTATCAGTTTAAAGATATGTTGATGAACCCTGATACTGTTTAAGTTTTCTATCATTGCAAACCATCTTGAGGCCATATTCCAACAGGATATTGCAGGTCCCGAGCTATTCACATACCTTCTGGATCACTACTATTACACCACACAACATCTCTACTACTACATCACACTACACCACAACCATCACAGAGCTGAGTTACCCCTATACAGTTTGGAAATGACTGTGGGTGAGAAGACAGATTAGACTTTGTGACGCTCTGCGGCCATATAAGACCGGGACCTACGTGGTGGATTAAAGTGTATTCCGAACCACTACAAATACCCATGGCATCGCCGGGACTCGAACCCGAAATCTGTGGTACCAAGCGCCAGATTCGCTAGTATATATAACAGTATTTTGTGGTGTTCGTGTGGTAGGCCACCAGACACGGACACCACAAAATATAAGAGATTTTTAGCAACAATTCAGAAATTACTGAATAAATGTAACGCAGATGGAGATTGAGAAGCTTTATTTCAACGGACATATAAATATACAAGCATCCATATCAGTCCGAGGTTTAACCAATAACAAATTTGAGCATTGAATGTGCGTTAGTTTGAATTTTAGTTAGAAAAGTGCATATTTTTTTACAAAGTATCATGAAATTTTTATGAAAAAGCATTAATAGTTATAGTAATTCATTTAATTTTTATTTATGATATGTTTATATGGTTCATTTTTACGATTTTGTTTTTTAAAGTTAAACGCTTTAGTTTGTTTCTTCCTTTCAGAATAGATAATCATTTTTAGAAGCCTCTTATACATTTAATAAATTAAATTTTATATCATTATATTATTTAATTTTATGAACATAATTTAAAAATATTTTTTTTTGAGTTTAAAATTTGAATTGTGATAAAAGGTCCCCTTTTTGTATAAATATTATTGAATCAACTCACAATGAGCTGCATACAAAGTGATGTATTAAAAATAAGTGAGGAAAATTCGAAAACAAATACAAAATTATACTTTTAGATAATGAAATCAAATATTTCTAAACCGTTATGTAATTAAGTTCTTCAGAACATCACTTTATCAGTTTATACTTTTATATAGTCAGTTTATCACTTTATATGTTATTTTATGATATTATCACTATTTATTTTTATATCATTTCAGCATAGTATTTTAAAGGATGTTTCTAATATTATTATAACTATCAAAATTAAAAATAAATTCATTTACAATTTTATTAAAATATTATCAAAAAGTTTTAAAATTAAAAAAAAATTATTAGATTTATTTAACATCATATGGTGGTAGCATGTTATACAACATGTTCCTACAAGTTAAAAACTATTTTCTTGTGTATAAAAGCTGCATATTGATAAAATTTTCATATTTTTTAGTTATATAAAAAACCCCAATATGTTAAACTCTAGTTCACATAACACATAATAGTGGCTATGATGACTTATGACTTTAACAGTGACTTTTGCTTTAAAAAAAGATACCATTATAAAATATTAATTTTTTTCCTATACTAATAGATATAAAATACATTTTTTGTTTCAAAAGTTCTCTTCATAAAAGACTTATATTTATTATATACGAAAATACTTATATTTATTATATACGAAAATACTTATATTTACAGAAATAGAAACCGTAGCAATGTCACTTATTTTTGAGAGACCATTGTATATCCCTAATGTTCCGTTTTCTTAATAAATCTCTTCCCCATATTCACACAGAAAAATAAACAACAATAACATTAAACATATTTTTTGAAAACAATGTTATAAAAGAGTACAATTTTACCAAAAATAGAGAATCCAATTCAGTAAAGATCTCTATAAATTTACAGGTTTTTCGAAACTTAAATGAAATCCTTTTCCTTCATTTCGAAATAAATGCAAAGTTTGTTGATTGATAATTAATTAGAAATTGTAAAAGGTAATATGATTTTTAAGTTTTCCTTTAAATAAATATCTAGATAGAAATTCTTTTCTTCAGAACTAAAATCGTATTAGAAAAAAATTAATTTATAACTGATGAATTTATAGTATATATTCCTGCCGATAGATGGCAGCAAAGAAAAAAGAATAAGTTACTTTTTTTTAAACTTTCTACTTTTGAACTTTTTAGTAGATGTAATTGTCAACAGATGGCAGCAAAGCACTTCTTTGCTGCGTTGTAAGGACTTAAGAGATTTTGATTATTTCATAATAACTTTTTGCTTCAAAAAGATAAATGATGAATAGATTAATTTCACTACATGAGTCTTGTACCGCATATTTAAAATATTTCGATACAAAAAAAACTTTTTAGCTTTGGTTAGAAACAAATTTCTAGTTTTATCCTTTATTTAAAATTACAACCGATAGATGGCAGCAAATATCCCTGCAGGCTTTTTGAAATCTGCAGTTAGTTTGACTTTCATAAATGATAAAAGATATTTCTTTAAAAAACACATTAGATTATTTTAATTATTTCAGAAATAAACAATAGATTTAAACCACATTAAATAACTAGATTGTAGTTTTTACTTTGCATTTAATATAATTTTAATGAGAGTCCAAAAATCTTTGTATAGCGGTTGTGCAATAAACGGACTTCTTATAATTTTCAGAATTCAAACAATTGAGATAAATATAAAAATTAAAAAAAAAAAAAAAAAAAAAAAAAAAAAAAGGACATATTTATTTATTAATGCAATTAAAGTAGTTACTGTCATACTTATTTACTAATGTTATTAATTTAGTAAAATTAAATTTATGAAATTAATCGATTTGTTCTTTTTGATGCACTAAATAAATTTTTGAATAAAATAATTAAAAATATTTCAGATATCAATTATCAATTATCTATAATTCAGAATTAAATCTCATAAAATTTTTTTAATTTTGCTTTCTTTTTTTTTTATCTCATATATATAATGGAGAAAATATGCATTCAGTTATGGGCCGTAACATAATACATTTAAAGAAAAGATAATAAATGAAAAACAAACAAAAGTACACGAGAAAATATTGCGCGGTTTCAAACTTGGAAATATCTCAATGATAACAACAGCAAAAGTACATTATAACTCTGATTTGGATTCATTTTATGTTTAAATAATAATAACACAACAAAATTATAAAATTTAGATGAAAAGCAGGTTCTCTTTTATCCTCTTCTGCCGATGTCATATATTCAGAAGACACTTAGATGGAAGCAAACTTCACACATTATCACATTTCTTGACTAAGCTTGGATCAAAAACATTGAATAGTAAAATAGTCATACAATCTTTTTTTACAAAATTAACAGAGAATTAAAATAA
The DNA here is from genome assembly GCA_021605095.1 of Caerostris extrusa. Taxonomy (NCBI): domain Eukaryota; kingdom Metazoa; phylum Arthropoda; class Arachnida; order Araneae; family Araneidae; genus Caerostris; species Caerostris extrusa. The sequence goes on along the minus strand of BPLR01009715.1, from coordinate 141,561 downwards.
CACACACATTTCTTTGAAACAAACTACTGACCTTTGATTTTGAAGTGCCAATCGATGTAGAGAATAGTTGACCATCATATTTATGTTTCCATTAAAGAATATAACAACGTTTGTATTTACTCACCCATCACATAATTCATCAACTTGTTTGGAAAAAGTATCGTCTTAACAATGTTATCAAGAAGTACTTACCAATTTTGGGAAGAGAATATTGCCCTCTTTCAGATTATATGAATTTTTTTTTCTGTAGGCTGACTTTAAACCTTGAGAATAACAGCATACACAAGTACAAATTTTCTGTATCTATTTTCTTTTAATAACGTTAAAAACAAATGGTAACATATAGCAAAGCATTTTAAAGAAGAAATTACATAAAAATTTTAACAAGAAATATATACATCGGTTACACATTCATATCAAATATTCACATGCTTCATAAAATTATCATTTTTATAATATTAAAAGTAATAATATAAGTTTGACGAAAATAGTTTGAATATTTCTGAAATAAAAAATAGGCAGTATTATTTCATTGAATGAAATAAACAATTACAAAACAAATGATTATTCATCACGTTATAAGATATATATGAATAACATACAAACATTACTGAAAGGCACCTACTTTTATCACAGTTGTACCATATTTTTTTCATCTTCAAAAAATATGATCAGTTTATTAGTAAAACTATATTGAAATGTGTTATAAAAGAAAGTTTTAACACTATAGTAAATAGTGTAGTTAACTCAACTCTCATTGTTTTCTCACATCTTTGGTAAATACAATTAAAAATGTTAATATTATAATATGAAGACATTAATATCTCATGTAATCCTAAAGATAGTCATACATCTTGTGGAGCAATTTTTTAAAGTTTTTCATGTATTAAATTTTAAAATGTTTAAAAACTTGATTTAAAAATATTTGACATTTGAGTAATACGTTTTACAATAATAAATATATATGGATGACTGATCAGAAAATCAGTTTGCATTATAAGTCTTTGAACACAGTCTTCGATTATGATCGTGGCATTGAAAGATAAATCAGTTACAATTTTAAAAATATTATATATATATTTATATAATTCCACAAAGTACTAATAAATATATGCAAAATCTGTAAAGGTTGGATGTCTCGGTATGGCATGCATGTCTTGGAGAATGATTTGATAGTCCAAAGGTTGTTTTCTATTATATAAGATCAGTTGTTTTATACCAGGAAGGAATACCTGATATCCATCTTCAAATACTTTTTAACTTTTGTTAACCATTTGTGTATCATTAGAGAAAATATACATTACTTTTTATCATCATTAAAAAGCCAGGAATTGGCATTGCAATGCACATTTGCAATTGCAATTATTACAGCTACGTATATGTTTTTATATATTGTGACATTATCATCAAAAGCACATATGCTAGAAATGTAAAATGCTATATTTTAAGATAATATTACACCAAATAAAATTCATTATAATAAGTTATTTTTGTATACCTAACTTATCTATTAATGTGATATACAACAAAAAAAATCAATTAAAGTTGAGTTAATATTTTTCAATTTTATTGATGAAACAAAAATTTACTTTTTAAAGAATAAAAATGTAAAAATATAAAACTTAATTAAAAAGTAACGTAAAAAACCCAGTTTTATATTTTTCATAATAGAGACATTTTCTATTATCCAGAGAAGTTAATTTACAGTAAAATATACGTAAGCTACTTAACAACTGAGATGCTAATATGAAGCACACCTGATGCCAAGGTTATAAATATTACTCTTCTAAGTAATATAAGAATATTTTATTTAAATAAGTTAATACTTTGAATTATTTTCATTATACATTTCAGTGAATACAAATTTTGAAACCAAAATTTATCTACGTTTTAGAATTGCAACACAAGTATTTGTTATTAATAAAAATAATTATTAAGTGCTTGAACTATAAAAAAGGGATAGTTAAATTCCTAAGAAATGATGAATAAGGCCGATCTTTTATTACTGAAATTCTAAATGATTCATTTATTATTTGAGAAGTAATATAAAAATATTTTACCATTAAAAGATTCAAGGACGAATGAAATTCAAATGTTCATTCATTCAATGTTCATTGAATTTAAAAATTATATACATAGATGTAATTGAAATTATAATTAATAAATTCTAATAAAGTGGATTCTTTGCTAACAGTGATTTTAACATCACGTAAATGAATTATGACTAGATCCGTTGTCCATATAATAGCAGATATAATTTTTTTCTTCTTCACATACGAAACGATAAATCGGAGTTTTTTTAAATAAAAAAGGCGATAAATTGCGCTGTGATATAAATTATTATCAAAAACTCCATTGAAAAAAATTTACTTCAGATTGATAGTACATTTTCAGTTGCATAGTTTAGTAACAGTGTACTGGTTTTATTTTAAAAACAAAGTTATTTTCCCTAAAATTTTTATTCAAGTCAATTTTTTAAAAACTTTTCTCACATCATAAACTTTACTATTCAAAATATTTAACCAAAAAGTGAGTAAATATTGAAAGTTGAGCATTAATTATTCTTATGTAAGGAAAAATCGTTCAAATAATCAACGTTGTGTTTAAGAATCTCACATTGATAGTTAGGGTGTCTGGCTTTCTAGGTTTTCTCCCAAGAGACACATAAATGTGGGCTAGTTACCCCTAAAAATCCTTCTGAAGGCTATTCTCGTCCTTCAACATCCGTCTATGGGTTGTTTGTTACTTACATAAGTGGAACACGAGGCTCACTGATGTACCCCAAAAATATTAAGAAATAAATGTTATCCTAGTAAATTGAGAAATTTTATTTGAAAGATAGTTTTCTTAAATTCAGAAATAATAACCAGAATAGGAATAAACGCATAAACGAGAAATCTTAAGAATTTTTTTCCTGAAAAAATTGTTTAGCATATTTTTTTAAAAACTTCATTATTCGCATAAATTATATCTAATTTTTTAATTTTGGTTGTGAGGAAGAAATTACATGACAAACCTATTAAAACATTTCATTATCAAAATATGAGTTGTGTTCAGTAGAGCGAAAAATCATAAAATGTTCATGATATTATCTTGAAAAGTATTTAGGTAAGAATGATTACGACTACTTTAAGCATTAACATGGGGAAATCCATAAGACGATCGTTGGGTTTTAAGAAATTATAACATTAAATAAGAAATTATTAGATCACTAATAAAAATTATTAGATCTATTTAATAATTCATATTATTAACAATTGATTCTCACAGATTGTTTTATGTATTAAAAAGCTGTTAAATGTTTTCTTGATTTTAAAAACACAGGTCATCACAAAGCCATCAAATTTACATACAAATCACTTACGCTTTTATAAGGTAATAATAATTTCATAGAGATCAATAAATTTGACTGAATGCGTTGCTAAAGTAAAATTAAATCTGGAATTCCTTCAAAACAATATTGGATAACTTATGTAACCTTAAAGAATAATAGAATTTAAAAATTAACCATCAATATTTGTAATTTTATTATATTTTTGTAAGTTAATTATATTTACATCTGTATGTTTAATATTCAATCTTCTTTTAACTTTTTGTGAATCTCTTTTTTTCCTATCAAAAATATTAATAATTTCCCTCAATTTTTATTAATTAAATCTTTTTACTTAAATTTATCAAGTATGAAAAAATCAAAATGAACGTTGTCACTTTTAAAAATTCAAATGGAAAAGTTTTTAAAATTAGAGCCACAGCAAAATAATGATAATTGAATCTGTTCTTTAGAGCATTTATATATATTTGGGAAGATTTCGGGTCGCATACAAAACCAAAATTGAAACGTTTCCATTCATTTAGAGAGCAGAAATAACGTGGTTTATAATTTCTTGAGGGTGCATATTCTTTGATAAAGCTATTTTTAGGATGTTATAATTAATTTCTTGAATTTTTACTAATTTTAAATCGGTTTTTATGAATTTTTGGATACCATCATTTCACATAATTGAATCAATTCTTTAGAATATTTCCTACATATATTTGTGAAGACCACGGGGCACATACAAATACAAATTGGAAAGTTCCAGTCATCCACAGAGCAGAAATAGCATGGTTTATGATTTCTTGAGGGTGCTTATACTTTGATAAAGCTATCCTCAGGATCTTATAATTAATTTCTTTAGGGTTTACTAATTTTAAATCGAGTTTTATGGATTTTTGGACATAGTCCTTTCACACCACGCCATTGTATATTTATGGTTTTCTTTTATCTGCAAATGCAGCTTGTCATTCAAACTTTTGTTTTTTGTCTATTAAATGATTTTCAGTTTTTCTGCTGTAGATTAAGCGTACATCAGAGTTCAAGAATTCCCCCACCCACCTTTTTTTTTTTTTTTTCTGTGAGATTTGAATGTGAAACACCTCAGAATTTTTGTATTGCGATTGCTACGATGATTTTGTTATGCATTTAATATATATATATATATAAAATGCATTAAATGCATAATAATTATATGCATAATATTTATATGCATAATATTTATATGCATAATATATGTATGTATATATATTTATATATGTAAACTAAGATTTTGAAGCGGAATTTCCCATTCATTTAATTAACGTTTCAGTTTTCAGTTTCAATTAAACGAAGAAAAAAAGTTATTAATAAAATAGTTTGATTCATTGTTGTTGTGACTAATCTCAATGTCCTGCAGTGCAGGATGGACAACCCATGAGTGATCTACTCATGGATGGAGGGAAAGAGGCAGTCATACGAGAGGCTCTTGCAGTCATATGAGAGGCTCTTACAGTCATATGAGACCGGGACCTACGGTTTAAAGTGGATTCCAAACCACTACAAACATCCATGGCACCACCGGGACTCGAACCCGAAACCTGTGGTACCGAGCGCTAGAGCGCTTTCCACTCGACGATTCAGGCCCCTATTGATGTATTAATATTCCTACCTGAAAAGTTTCGTAAATATAGTGTGTTCCAAACAGACATGCGAATTTTAATGCAATATTTAGCAACAACCGTGTGTGTTTTAATGTGTTGAATATAATTTTAGAATGAATTGTGCTTGAGGGATCTCATAAAGGAGTTATGCATTTTTCCAAATCCCATTTTCGGATGGATATTGTTTTGATAATAAATACATCTGAGACTTTGACTTGACTTCAGATTTATGCTCGCGTTAGCTGCTTTATCTCAATTTATCCAATTGCTCTTAAGAAGAAATCGTATCTGAGACTTTTGCAAAAGAATAAGAAATAAATAAATATAAAATAACATTAATCGAAATCCTTTATTATTCTAAAATAATTTGTATCAACCTAAAATAATGTTGAAAAAAATAATGTAATTTATTCTTTGTCTCTTAAGAATAAAAAAAAAACTTAAGAGAGAATAAAGAATTTCCAAGGTTTTTATTATTGAAATTATGAAATTATAAATACTATGAAAAGTATAAATTAATAATTTCAATATTAACAATTTAAAAATGTGAGTAATTAATTTTATTTAATTAATTTGATTAAGTAGTTGAAGTTATTTACATAACATTGTTATCTAATGTCGCAATTAAAATTTTATATTTATTAACCGTTTAATAAAAATGAATATTATTTAGATATTAATTACTCGCTAAATTATATTATTTATTTTTCGAAATTAATTATCTGTTCTACATTTAACTATAATAAATGTTTCATTATATTTTATTTATTATATGTAAAACTATAAAATAATAAATAGTAAAACACTAAATAATAAAATTTATTGGATATGATTTAAAAATATTTGGTCTCGCTTCAAACCAAAAAATATAAAAACAATATTTGTCTTTTAAATATATTAAAATTAATAGTTAAAAATAAATTTTTACCATACACCTACAGATCCTTTTGAAGTGTCTGGTATACTTATAACATGAATGCAATAATTGTTAAAAAGAAATAAAGAATAGAGAAAATATTTATTTAATCAAAGGCCCAGAAATGATAAAATCCCAAATTGAATACGAAGTAAAATCCGTATTTTCGAAATGCGGTTTCTACAAAAACAGGCTTTGTGGATAAACGTTAAATTGATCCTTCAGACACACCTAAGCATTTGTTTTTGTTCCATTTCCTTACCTAGAAGTTATAGAAATTGAAAATGGTTTAAGGTGCTTTTCTACGTGAGAAGTGTCAATATCAGTGGTAGCTCATGCTAAAATCCAGTAATCTGAGCAAAGATAAAAAAAAAAAAAAACAAAACAATGGGATTTTTAGTTTCCGTTCAATTTTAAATTAATCTTTTATGTTCTGAAATTACTTTCTCTTCTTTTTTACTGATATGGAACACCTGCAACTGAATTGAAATTGCTATAAATATTTTTATTTGCGAAAGGCAAATTCCAGAAACTATTTTCTCATGTTTGCTGTGTTTAATTATGCTATATTCAGATTTTCAATGTATAGACTGTAGAGTACAATTATTTTAAAAATCTTTAGATGAATTTCAGTGATTCTATCTAAACTTTACTTCTAGGAATTACATTTTCTTCCGGATAGTGCCAAACAATAATATATTAAAATGCAATAATTTGATAAAGTGAAAAAAATAGAAGGACCTCTTAAGTTTTAATGAAATTCTTTTAATAAACTAATTTCCCCTTTTTTTTTTACGTAAAGAATAGGTAAGAATTAGAATTAGAAGTACTAAAAAACAAAATAAGAATAATATGACATTCATTTAATTCAAAAATTTGAAGATTTAGAATAAAAATAATATTCTTGGATGAATCAAGATGTGTTTTATGTTTTGGATATTATTTTATAAGAATTTTTTACCGAATTAATAACATTAACAATGTATATTATTAAATATTTTTAATAAATCAGTTATATAAGAAATCTGAGTTTAAATATGTAATGTTCAAAAATATTCTCAAAACTTAAGATAAGCTTTAAATTCAAATGAAACAGGAGTGAAAAATTCAGACAATATTAAAACAATTTATTTTAATGAATATAAATTATTAATCCATGAAAAGATTTTATTAATTTAAAGAACCTTTTTAGAGTTTTACCTCAAAAATCTAGATTTTTTAGAATAGGAATGAATATGGAACCACCAATTATTAAGCAATAGGAGATATATTTTTACTATATATATATTTTGTGAGAAACGTTTCAAAATTGTCTGCTGAGGGTTAAATGGGTTTCACTTTCCCTTAAATATTTATTACTGAAAGTAAATTTTGTTACCAAATTGAATAGCACTTATTAAATAGATTTACTTATTAAATAGATAGTTATTATTAAATAGATTTTATTAAATTTGCATCAAATCTAGCTCCTTCTTATTTTGGGAGACACTTATCTATTAAATTGTCTACGAGTAATTAAAAGAAATATTTGCTATAATTTAAGTTTTATAAAATTTATTTTTTAATATAACATTTTCAATATGAGATACTCGTAAAATACAACTGTAAATAGGAATGAGGTATACAGATTTAACCTTACGACCTAAAAAAAAATTTCTTCAAAAGGTGGTTTAAAAATTTGATTAAATAATTTATTCAAAATTTAAAATTTGTGTTTAATTTCAAAATTTAAGTAAATTGTTATTAAAATTAAATTTGGTGGATATATTTGGTTTTTCTGTTTCAGAAAAGGAAATGTAGAGATTGATTAGTGATTTGCCTTTTAAATTGATTTAGATATTCAATAAACTATAAGTTTTCATTTATATGTAATGTGAAAAGCTAGCATCCAATATTTACAAAATAAGTTATAATCTAATTGCAACTGCAAATTCTAAAGACCTTCATGTAATTATCATTAAATCTGTTCAAGATCAAGTGCCCCATTTCTTGAATTAACTAGCAAAACTTAAAAAATAATAAATAGACTTTAAAGAAAATTCTAACCAAGAAAATTTCAAATTATTTTGATACAAAATATGAAGAGAAAATCCAAGTTAGACAGACTTCTTATACTCCTTCCCTTCTTCTTATACTTATTCTCTCATAACAATGGTAAAAAAGGGTTTGTTTCAGACATTAATACATTAGTATGAAATACATGCCGTATTTGCTATCAAAATTTAACATCACGTATTGTTTTATAAGAACAATTTTTTTTCAGTTTTTACGTTCATGTGAGTGCTCATTCAGAACATATAGCAACTTTTATTTATTATTTTTAAAAAGTAGGGGACCAGGTAAAAATTAAGGCACTTTTATTCTTTTATATGTGGAAGTCGTTCAGAGGACGACCAGACGGGCTTCGCTGTATATCTTTCGCAATTCCCATGATGTGGAGGGATTTTTAACTGCTATTTTTTATTAATAAAAATGGAATCACAAATAAGTTTAGTTTAAATGGTTCCATTTTACCTCCAGAGATGCGACCGATTTCGCACCCTGAAAATCTGAGAATACCACCTACCACTGTACAAACTGAATATAAATGCAAATCAGAATGAAGATCATGATAATGAAAATGAAGCAAGTTTTGAATGGTTTGATAAACATATTTTATTGCTACAATAATTTAATGCGAAGTTTATATTTATTTCAAAAGCAGAACTTTTATGTCAACAAGTTAAACTGGTGACTGCTCTTGATCGCGAAATCAGGATCGAAGCTTTAAAGAGAATTAGAATGCAAGTTTTGAGTAGTTTAATAAAAATATTTTATAGATACAATGAGACCTAAATAATATAATATGAAATTAAAATTTATCTAAAAAACAGCAGAACTTTTGGGAACATGACTAAAAGGGTGAGATTTTTAATTATTGAACTAGGAATACTATTTTCTAGAGAGCCAATATTTCTATGTAGTATTCTTTCAAGATGGATATATAGCATATATAATAGTATTTGATAAGTGATAAACATCGTAGAATATGCTCATAACGCAGAGTAATAAGGTATGTTTATTATTTGGTCAAAAATTAGAGGAATAAGATATAAGGTATGTTTAGAACATGCAGAGGAATAAGATATGTTTATTATTTGATCAAAAATTAGTCTAAAAATAATATTTTTTTGCAGCAAAAATAAGTTCAACTAGCACAATGCTATTAATGTGAGAGAAAACAATGAAAAACAAGGTTATTCTAGGCAAGAAATATTAATAAAAAATAATATGAATACACGTGAAGACCTTATGGTATCACTGTGGTGCACAATTTATAGTGGATAGGCACAATTTTTTTTTTTAGCGAAAAAGGAATCATGGATTTTAAAAGCCCTTTTAAAACAAGTATATGTCCTTATCAAAAAAATGTTTTGAATGGTTGATTCCAAAACGTTCATATCTTACCTCTTCATATGAAACTACGTTTTATGAAAAAAAAAATTTGAAAAACAAATGAATAGGAACAGATGATGTATTTTGCATTTGAAGAAGTTCTTGAAAATAAGATATGTAAAAATTATAAAAATTAAGGAAAGAATTTTCATACGACTATAAATTAGACAGCTATCAAAAGATAAATCGTAAAAAAGAAGATTGAATGACTTAGAAAAATGCGAATGGATTTCTTTCAAAAATGTCGGAAAAATCTTTTCAGAAAATAAAAGACTCACAAAATAATTCACTCGCATAATCCCTATATTCTTTGCATTTCTAAAAGCATTTCATTTAAAATTCTTTCTTTAAAAACCTGGTAGATGAATCCTTTTATCAGGATATTTCAAAAATGGAGAAAAAGGTAAAATAAATTAGAAATAAATTATGTTGGATTTAGTAAAAGAACTTTTCTAAAGCGAAGTATTTTGAAAAATCTACATTTATGACTTTTTAGGTGCATTCAAAATTAATTAATTTCTTTAGTGGGAATATTACTAAAGTAACATATTTAAGTAATTTCCGCTTTAAAAATTATGGTGTAGACAAAAACTGTTTTAGTTATTAAATTCAGTATTAAAAACACTTCAAGCATTGAGCAAAAAATTACTGAAATAAAAAAATAACTTGAGTATTATAAAATTCTCAGTGAATAAGATTTATATTAAAAAAAATTAATTAAACCAACAAAATAACATTAAATACTATTTTCAATATATAAAAGAAATAATTTAAAATCTTAGAAGATAAAATAAGTAGTTTTTAAGAATATCACTGAAATTGTTTTCTCACTATATTAAGATGCATTTGAATAAATGAATTAAAGTTATTAAGAGAGATAAAAATCTTATATTTACATATAATATGAAATTTATTGATTTTGGTATATCCCCCTCCTTTCTAAAGCAAAGAGCATTTGCATAATGTAGTAGTAACACTGATAGAATGCAATATTGGATACATGTGACAATATAAACTTTCAAAGTTTTTGATCCTTGGCTATATAGTAATATGTTTATTAAACCATTCAAAACTTGGATCCTTTTCATTATTGATAACTTTAATTTATTATATAGAGAGTTAATCATTTTTATTTCAGAGGAGGGTAACTTTTTCTTGCCATGTTAATAGTGAATGGGATTTTATTTTTTGTGTGAAAATAAGATATTTTGTTTTACGATTTAAATGATAACTTTCTTGTTCATTTGCTCTGAAAAAAATAGAAATGATGTTGAAAATTTTTAGTTAGCTTTCTAAACATTATAAAACAAATAAACAACATATTACACTAATTTCTAAGAGTTTTTACAAAAATATGGAAAAATTTGATCCAAATATAAATAAATTTTTATAATAATTACGCAATATGCATAAAAAGTAATGGATCAGAATGTGATAAGCAAATTAGGGAGTTGCTGTCGTTTAACATCTTTGAGCATGCGATGATAAACAAGTTTTAAAAGCGTCTGCACAAACTGCTTAGTGGAATTTACAGACAAACAGGTTTTAGGTATAAGCACTTGATATTATTTATCTGAAGAATTACAATAGAGAGCCATTGATCAAATAGAAGTGAGTCAAAGTCTATCCTATATTAAAAAAAGGGGTTGAATGTGTGCTCTTCTGTAACAAAATCAATTTCTAGAAAGTACAGCCGAGGGAATACCTAGAGCTACAAGTGCCGTAGATGATTGATAATGGTATAAGTAACGTAGTATATGGTAGTATACATAGTATACGTAGTATAAGACCTAGTAACTGGTATTTCAGGTAATTGCAAAGATGTACTGAACCTTTACTGAAACCCGCTCTAGACCTTCAGTACTAGATGCAACTGTAAGGCTGATATCCAGAACAACTTCCCAAAAGAAGTTTGTTTGTGATTACCTTTCACATTACGCTATCTAATTAAAGATTTAATTTGGCAAGCAGACTTAATTAGAGTGCAAGCCAAAGAACGTCTTTATTCTTTACTGATGAGTCCAAATTTTGTTTGAAAATGACTCAAGAAGAATGTTAGTCTGGAGGGAGCCGGGAACCAGCTATTACCCCAGTCATATCCATGATAGGGACAGATCTAGTACGTCCAGTGTATGTATGGGCTGGCATATCTTTGGATGGCATATGTGACCTGTATATCGTTCCAAGAGGCATTATAATTGTTCAGTTAAATAAAGACGTCATTTGTGATCCAATTGTTCTTCCTTGGAAATAATGGATGATGAAGTTGTTACTCATTTTTCGTACAAGACGATAATGTAGTCTAGGGGTCTCCAAACCCTTTAGCCAAAAGACCACAATGACTCCGCCCCTATGTTCCAAGGGCCAAGACCAGAAAAAAAGTATTTAAATATTTATACCCTGCAATTAATGCAAATTTAAGTATTTAAGCAATTCAATTGATAATCCCTAATTTGCATATAATTGAAAATAATATGCAATCTAAATATGGTCTCTTTTTTTTGAAAAGTGACAAAAGTTAAATAACAGGACACTTTTATTTTATTACACACAAAATATTTAATGATTTCAGCCTACCTTTATTTGCTCTTAATTCGTCTTTAGACTATGCAACAACAATGAATTGAAATGACAATAGCTTAGCAAAGTTACAACTCTACATTCGAAATGAAAAAAATAACCCACAAATAATTTAATTTCCTCTCAGTAGAAATTGGCGAGTATCAAAAGTTATGTCTAAAGAGATCGATCGATTACTTTAAATGAAAGGAAACCCCTAGAATTGATATTCCACCTGCTTACAGATTGTCAGTTTTATTAAAAATGCATCTCATTCTATTTTTTAAAATAACTTTAGTTAGGTTATATTGAAACTCCAATTCTTTAACCTATTAATTAGGTTATATTGAAACCCAATTCTTTAACCCATTAATTAGGTTATATTGTAACCCATAGTAACCCTAAGTTATATTATAACCCATAGTAACCCTATGTCATACTGTAACCCATTAACTAGGTTACATTGTAACCCAATTTTGTAACCCCTTAACTAGGTTATATTATAATCTATTGTAACCCTAGGTTATATTGTAATCCATTAATAATATTTTGATCAGATTTACTATATTTGACTAGACATACATAAAAAGACTTAAAGTATAGTGTTCAAAACTGTGGTACCTGAACTTAAACGATATAATGAATGAAAATGTATAGATATATGTAATTAAAGAAAAATATTGATTGGCATTTCATACGAATACGAAAAGCAATTTATAGAAATTAAATCTAAATTAATTCAAAGAAATATTTTACATTCGTATATAAGAATTATTGATTTGTAATATTTATTTATTTAAAAACGCATAAGAACATGGTCAAGTTTATCGCTTATTTTAAACAATTACATGGAAGAAATTTTATCTTTGTAATATCTTAAATGGCTAAAGTGCCCGATGATCATTCAGAATTTCAATTGCTTGTATTAAAAAAAAAAAAAAAAATTAAAAGGTATGCAACTTTTCCAAAAACTTTTCTTTTGAAAAAAAAAAGAAATTCCTACATCGTGTAAAAAAAATTATTGATAGAAAAAAATAGCTTAAATATTGCTGATGTGAAGAATGAAGAAAAAAAATTTATTGAGTGGTTTTATGCATTCATCATTATCGAAGAGAATATCTAAAGTATTCCATTATCAAGATCGCTTGAAGAAGGAGAGATATCTGATTCAAGCTTAATTAAATCTTTGATGCATTGGATTCAAGGGTTGATTATCGATCCTCACAAAATATTCTTGAGTTTTCATTTTGTATTCTTTTATTCTATGGAAAACAACTCATTAATTTAATGTTAAACGCTTCAAGTTTACATCTTTTAAAGAGCAATGAATTTTGTTTTCTTTTTTTTTTTCACACTGAATCAAAATAAAATATTAAATTGTAAAAGTAAAATGGGTTATAATTTCAATTTTAGAAGTTTTAAAAGAGTTTTCTTCTAATTTATCTTTGATTAATTATATTTTTATTCTTTCCCACGGATTTTCTCACACTCCAGAAAGATACAGCCTTAAAATTTTTAAAAAATAAAAAATAAAAATTTCATAATATTTTTGTGTTTATTAACGACTTCAAATTTTAAAAAAAAATTAATCTTAATTAAATCTTTGATGCATTATATTCAAGGGTTGATTATCGACCATCGCAAAATATTCTTGCCTTTTCTTTTTCTATTATTTTATTCTATGGAAAGCAAATGATTCATTTAATGTTAAACGATTCAAGGATAAATCTTTTAATGTGCAGTGAATTTTTTTTCTCACTGAATCAAAATAAAATATTACATTTTTAAAAAACAAAATGGGTTATAATTTCAATTTTAGAAGTTTTAAAAGAATTTTCTTCTTGTTTATTTTTAATTAATTATTTTTTTACTCTTTTAACACGAATTTTCTCACACAACAGAAAGATACGGACTTAAAATTTTTTAAATTTATAAATAAAAATTTCATGGTATTTTTGTGTTTGTTGACGACTTCAAATATTTAAAATTTGAATTTAAGTTTTCTAAATTAAGTCAGTTAATTTTAACTATGTATTAAATACTGTATTTGATAAAATCTGATTTTTATGTGATAAAATTGTTTTTATAAAATATTTTATTTGACTTAATTCTGTAACTCTTCTAATTAAAGGCAGCATAACATGTTTCACCTGATTACAAGTATTGGTTTTTTTAATTAATGTTATTTTTTATATATTATCAGGTATAACGGATTAAAAGTCTTTAAAAATTTTTTTTTTTCCAACTGAACTTAAAAAATAAAGTATAACAAAATCGAGAAAATAAAAATCTTTAATTTCTAAACGGACTTTGGAATGACGTAAGATAATTAAATGCGTTCAAAAATGAAAGATTGAAAGCAATTTAATTTAAACTTATATATTATATTGTCTTTCCGTACAGCTAAATAGATGGAAGAGACAATTTATTCGAAGAATTAATATTTTACATGTTAATAAGGGGAATATTAATTTGAGTAAAGAAAAGAATATAATAATTTTATTTAATTATTACAAAAATGAAATTCTTCTTCATTGGCACAACAGCCCCATGGTGGGCCAAAATCGTCTGCCTGCTACCAGATTCCGAAATGGAAGTCGTTTTCTTTATACGGGATAGTGTTGTCCAGCTCAAGCCCAACGGTCATATTAAATAGGAATTACAGTTTAAAGAGGATTCCAAACCACTACAGACATTCATGGCACCGCCGGAACTCGAAGCAGAAACCTAAGGCATCGAGCTTCAAAGCGGTAGTCACTCGGCCATCAGGCCCCCAAACTCCACATAATTAAATAAAATTATTGCATTCTTTCTGGGCAAGGAAATAATACAATAATACTAGAAATTATATTACAAGGAAATCAAAATAGATTTTGGCTTTTAACTGAAAATTCAAATTCTTTTACATGCAGCATATGAATAGAATTTATATATTAATACTAAAGCTATCGTTACATTTCATATTAACTATTTTACTGGCATATTTCTAGTAAACAGAATTAAAATTATCCTTAATCGTTATGAATTTCATTTAATCATTATTTATTCCTTGATGACGTAGAAAACTTTCTTAACAACTACTTAGTTGAGTTGTTTTACTTTGTCGTGGTTAGTTTGTGAAAGCTACATATTTTTTTTCATTATATTTCTTAATTATTTATTTTTACACTTATTTTAATAAATACTAATATTTAACATTTCTAGGAAACTTATTTTGAAGTACCTGGACATTAACGACTCGCATGTAGTTGACTTTAATTTAATCATAGAAAATTTAGGAAACATGCCTTTCTGCCAAAAGCAGTGTTGTAAAAATTTCTTTTTAATTCAATAAAAATATATTTCAAATTAAGAATAAAAATATAATTGTGACAATTTTTTAAATTCTCTATTCCTTTTATCTAATTAAATAATAACGTACCAGGATTATCGAGGTCATAGAATGTTTTTCAAAAATGCATAAATAAAAATGAATACTTGGATAGAAAAAAAGTTGTCTTTTAGGAAATAAATTTAATCAAAAATTCTAAGTAATAAATATTTTTTATTATAAATTATTAGCCAAATTTAAGTTAAAATAAATTACCATACAATAAGTTACCAAATAAGTTAAATAACTTCAAAGAAGCTACTTTATAATAAATATTTTATATGTTCTTTTTTTTTTTTTCCGATTCAGTATGAGATGAATATTTATATTTTATATGAGCAATAAAATATTCTAACAAAAGCTTTTAGATATGCACAGATTTATCTTTAAGCGATATAAAATTATTTAAAAGATCGATAATCAGTTATTTGTTTTAGAATCATGTCCACATATTACGTATGATTTTCAGCATGCTGTTTGTATATCACATAGTTTTTGAGAAAAAAGTTAACAATGGATTATTTCTAGTTCTTTTATTTCTGTGAATGAGTCATAAAAACTATTGACACTATATCACAATCTATTTAAAAACAACGCGAAATTTTCCTTTGATCTTTTTTTTTAATCTTTAAACTATAGAAATCATATTTTTTATCAAAAATTATCTGATTACATCGGCATATTTGGAGATTAAATGAATAAATTTTAAATTGAAATGAATTTTTAATAATGATATTGATATGCCGATATAAATTGATGTTTTTAATATGCCAACATATATTGATATTTTTAATATGCCAACATATATTGATATTTTTAATGTATTGATGTTATTTATATGATGACATATATTGATTTTTAATGCCAATATGTATTGATATTCTTTATGCAAACATATATTGACATTTTTTTTGCCGACATATATTGATATTTTTAATATATTGGTGTTATTCATATGATGACATTGATATTTTTAACCTATTGATGTTATTCATATGATGACATATATTGATCTTTTAATGCCGACATATATTGATATTTTTAATGCCGACATATATTGGCATTTCTTATGCAGACATATATTGATACTTTTAATATATTGATGTTATTCATATGAGGACATTGATATTTTTAACCTATTGATGTTATTCATATGATGAGATATATTGATCTTTTAATGCCGACTTATATTGATATTTTTACTGCCGACATATATTGATATTCTTAATGTCGACATATATTGACATTTTTATGCCGAAATATATTGATATTTTTAATATATTGATGTTATTCATATGTCGACATATAATAATAATTTTTATGCCAACATATCATAGATATTTTTAACAATGACAATGAATTTAATACTACAAAATAAAACTATGATTGTAAATGGTGTAATGTCACCATACTGCTATTCTCTAAAACAAATTTCCCTATTAAATATTTTGTCTATCACTCTTTACTTACCTTACAATTTAAAAAAATGTGTATGATGAATACCATACACATTAAAGAAATAAGATGAGAACTTACCTAGTCGACCATTTCATAATGCGACTGACATCAAAGATGGAAAAAATGATAAGGAAGAAAGTGTTCCATAACCCCACGCATGCGTACATGGCTCGAAAGTTTAACTTGAAGTCCTGACAGATATTGTAGATCACTGCAGAGAAAAGAGAGTGAATAATGTTATAGGGAGTGACCATTACTTACCTCAGGTAATTTTAAAGCATTTTAGACAAGTTTACTTTAGATTCATTTCGGTCATTAGAGGCAATTACTGTCCAACTTGTTTGAGAATCATTTTTCTCGGAACCTTTTACAATTGCCTTGTAATTCATAATTTATGAGACCCAATAAAATGCTATACATAATCTTATGAGACCCAATAAAATGCTGTACATAATCTTATGAGACCCTATAAAAATGCTATACATAATCTTATGAGACCCAATAAAATGCTGTACATAATCTTATGAGATCTATAAAATGCTATACATAATCTTATGAGACCCAATAAAATGCTATACATAATCTTATGAGACCCAATAAAATGCTGTACATAATCTTATGAGATCCTATAAAATGCTATACATAATCTTATGAGACCCAATAAAATGCTGTACATAATCTTATGAGACCCTATAAAATCTATATATAATCTTATGAGATCCTATTCTGTATATAATCCGTTTAGCAATAAGTACTTTTAAGTAAAACTGGGACAATTTATGAAATTAAAAATAGCGGTACAATGACTAATTCAGATCAATTGAGCGAAATGTATAAAAGCTTGGAAAATGAAATTAAAGATAAAAATATATTTACATAGCATTTAAGAATTAATAGAAAGAGTTAAAAACGACAAAAAATTCGTTTTGTTTCATTTTGTTATAAAAGGTAATGAAAAAATGTAAAAGAGCATTTAAAATTCATTAATTATTTTGCAACGACAATGAAACTGGTACGGAAATTTTTTAAACTGTACTCAATTCAAAAGTAGACCCTTTGATTATTATTTAAACATTATAAAATAAGGATAAAATAATACACATTGCAATAAAATTTTATTGAAGTTGTTTTTACTTAGTTACTAAAACTAATAAGAATTCTAATTAAACAAATATTTTACCAGTAATTAAATATAATTACACTAAGCTTAAAAGTCACCAATTTGCCGATTTTTTATTGCATTTTTTTACCTTCCAATAATTTGTTATAACTTGAAACACGATATACGTAAGAAAAATTTTATTTTTCGCTTATTTTATTATTTTATTAACATTTTAATCTTTAACTCGCTTTTTCAGCTTAATTTTTGTATTAATTATAATTTAATAATTTTTATTAAATTATAATTAATAAAAATTATTCAATTTATACTAATATAATAAAAAAAATATTATACACCATTATTTTTCGGACGATCACCAGATTTAAGCAACTAATATTCATTAGCTGAGATTTGTAATTAATTTTTTTTTTTTTGGCTTATTGATTAAAAAAACTGATAAAGTCATTATTTAAAATAATTTAATATTCAGAAGCATAAAATGACGTAGAAAAATTGGAAAAAATAAAGAAAAAACATAGTTCAGAAAAACCCTTTTTTATCTTTCAAAAGTTTATTCAAAAATCGTTAAATTTATCTAACTATAAATATTATTGTCCACTCTTGTAAGTTGTTAACATCAAAACATTATTATTTAAAAAAAAAAAGCTTGTTGTGAAAGTTCAAAACACATGGTTTTTTAAAATGTTTTATATAGTTATACTGGAACGATAAAGAAAATATTTTTTGAGTAAATTTTAATGACTTTTATTTCAAAAATTCAGTTTTAAGTTTTATTGTGTTCTAAAATTAAATATTTCTTTTTAAGTATATCTTTTTATAGAACTTTTTAAAAAGTGTAGTTCTTTTTTATACAATGGAAAAATCTTCAGAACTTGAGAGTTCTGCTTTGAAATTATAAAATTTTACATCGATAAATCACTGATCGAATAATAAATACCGACTTTTAATAAATTTGACAAAATGACATGCACTCCAAATTTGGAAACAAGAGGTTTAAAAGGAAAAGTAAAGGACCATTACAAACTTAAGAAATCAAAACCATGTATTTTAGTTGCACTGAATTAGACTAGTTGAGAATATTTACAGAGAAGTTTTACAATAGCATGGGCACTCTAGGATTGAAACCCTATGAAAATGGATTTTGAAATAAAAAGAAAATATGAAAGATCTTCATAAATTATTTAAAACAATAAGAATTTTCTGAAATAAAATTATAGAGAAGAAAGCCTGGAACAATGCACAACAAGAAAAAAATATTTAAAATTTCTTATAGCAAATAATTTATTTTTCAAAATAATATTGCAAAGAGTTTTGTCTACACTACATGCCTTTTTCTGTTTATTTTAATCCGTCAAATTCTTTTTAATTGAGATTTGGTTGAATGTTATTGTACCATAATAAGATACAAATATCAAACAACGGTATAAATTTCCATAGACAATTTTTTGAAACACATTAAAATTAGAATAAACCATAGTTTCGTATATAATGAATGAAGATATTCTATATAAAAGAAGATTAAACGATAAAGATTCCCAAAATTAGTTCAGTTATGTCTTAATAATATTAAAAATTAAAAAAAAAAATTATATGTGAATATATTTTTATAAGTAAATAATACTTATTTTAAACATTAGCATATGGAATTATTGAAAAGATATGAAACTGTAATAGCTATTTTTTTTTTTGCCGAATATATGGATCTATTAAAATAAATCCACAAATTCTGCCTTAAAAAAATTAAGTTCTGAAATAAAATAGGTTTTCGCCACTTTTACTGCTAAAAACGAGGTCCTGAGTTACGATTGGATATGCTTACGAAAGTTCCCATATCATATCTATCGATTAAAGGATAACCTAGTGGTGAATAAAAAGAAACGAAATGAGATTGGAAAATTCATACGAATTTCAAAATTTTAAAACATTATCGAATTATTAGAATCGGAATGAAAAACAAGAAAAGTGCATAAGCTTACATTAGGGAATATGAACGATTACAAACTAGCTTCATATGAACAAAAATTGATACAGATTATTTGCTGATATAAATACAACTTACAACAAAAAAATAAATCTATATCTTTCTATGATCACTTTCATACTTTCTGTATGATTAACGTGATTGTGACTGTCATTTGTCATATTTCGATGAAGCTGAAGATAGCATTTCAATCATTGACATTTATTTAAACGTAATTTTCATTTTCTTGGTATTTGGTTTTATAAAGCTCTACAACACTGTCAAACATATTTTTTACCTTCGTTTATTACGAAGTTAGGTTTTAATCTCTTTTTCACTGCAATAGTATTTAACAGCAATAGAGAATAGCAATTTAGTATTTAATAGCAATAGGGAGGCTGCAATAGTATTTAATTATTTGAACTCTCCCACTTTACTGACCTATATCTCCTTTAGTAGTAACATAAATTAATACTTTGATATTTTTGGAGTTACTTTGGATGTCGTGGAATTCTTTATAAATAATTCAAACAATTTTGCGTAGCTTTAAAAACACAACAAGCAGAAATTTTTGAAGGCATTTCAGGATAAAATTAAGAATGATTTTGAAATTAATAGAAAGATTTAAGACGAAATTTTCTCACATTGAATCCACATCCATTTAATAATGTTCTTTTATGAAATAATATGCTTAGTATTTTTAATTTATTTTGATATACTTATTATTACGTTATTTAATTTATTTTTTGATGCACCTGCGCCACCAAATTGTAACAATTTCGATTAAATTAAATTAAACAGTTTAATTAAATTTTTACAGTTTCCGAATTATTTGTAAAATTAAAAATACTGAATCTTTTTCATTGCGTATTAAATAATCAAACAATATTTACAGAAAAATTTAATTGATTTTTTTCATTCATTATTAAAAGTTCATTATTTTTTAAACATTTTAGCGTACGATAGAAGCTATAGTAGATACGATATGTTGCTATAGTTGTAGAATATTTTTTTATCCTTTAAAATGAGCAAAAAATATTTTTATAGAACAATATCACAAATTTATGTAAACCACACCATATTTCAGTTTTAAATTCTGTAAACAAATCAATTGTTTGCCCGGTTTCTATGCAGGCAGAGATGAATTTAATAAGCGGGAGTATTATAATAATTATTTTTAGAAAAAAATAGTCATAGACAATTTTTAATTTAATTAATTGAAAAGTTTATAATGCAATTTATCACTATGATAAAAATCGGATATAATCGGATTGCAGTTGTTTTTGAAATTTACTATAATTTATTTAAAAATATTGGATAACAAAATTTCTAAAAAAAATTTAACCTTTATAGCATTGTTTTGAAATCTAAACAAAAAACTATTATGTCTTTTTTTTAGTTATTTTCCATATCTTAATACAAAACTTTTCTTGTAAGTAAGGAAATTATTTTGACAAAAATTGATATAAAAGTATATAAAAATTATTTTAAAATTAAGTAAATCATTTTGCAAGCTGTTAAAATATTTTTCCACACTAGAAGAAATCGATAAAGAAATTTATTTCTATAAATGTTATTATTTTAGAATTTAAAAATATTTTCAAAAATTTCTTTTTTACTTTAAATTACTTAAAATTTTACAAATAATTCATAAAATAATCAATTATATTTATATAGTTAAGGAATAATTTGAAGAAATAAATCTGGCAAAATTAAAATTTAGAATTTTTAAATTTTTTAAAATTTTTATTTCGTATTTTATTTTCATTGTCTAACACAGAATATATATTATTTTGTGTTAATACAATACAGTTTTTTAGAATATTAAAAAAAAAGTGGCCTGTTATTAAAGAAGCAATAAAATTTCAGGAAGAAGTGCAGTACATGTACTTCGAAGTTTTAAATTAGTGAAATGAAATTTCTAACGATACATATAGAGAAGAAAATCTTAAAATTCGCTTTTTACGAGTAACTAAACTATATATAAGAAACAATGGAATAAATGAAATTATAATTATATAAATTCACACGGCATTTTAAAAGTTTTTGTTCATTGCAATTAAAGATTTTTAAAAATGCTTTTGAATTTTAATGTATGAGATATTTTTATAATTTTTATTATTTATCAAAAAAACGATTTAAGTTTTTTACTATCCATATTCTATTATATATTTTTTCCTTCTTTTTTAATTATATATATTGAATTATCGCAATGGAATAGTAAATAAAATTTTATTCTAAAATAAACAACAATTTTTTAAATATGTTTTAAAATTTAAAGTTTAGTTTGCTTCAAATCTCAAAACATATTTTAAAAATTCAAATATATACTACCGGAAAAAAAATTGCAAATCTGTAAAAACATTGAGGGCAATACTCATTTTGTATATTTCTTTGTCTAGTCTTTGTATATTTCTTTTCTAAACTAGGATAATCATAAGTCTGTTTTATTAACATGAAAGAAAATATTTTAAGTTTTTTTTTTTTTTGTCATCACCAACGTAGATAAATAAAATTCTGTAATAATTTATAGAATTAAATATTAGTATTTTCACTTTTTGTTAATAATAAAATCAGCAAATTTCGCATTCTTTTAATTGTATATCCTTGTTTACATGAATTGTTGTGAGATTAGGGATACTTTTATCTTTGAATAAAAAATAGCCAATTTAATTGAATATTCTCTAATTTTTATTTCTCTGTATATAAAATCTAGATCTAACAAAAAAAAACTCACCTCTAGTTCATTTCTTTTCTATCTATATTAATTTTCTCATATTAATTTTCACAAAAAGTTTGCTTTACTTAAGCTCATTCCATAATTTATTCTAAATTTAGAAAAAACATTTTTATGCGCTAGATTAATCTCGAATCAGTATATGTATTAACTTTATTGGCATTTATATGGTTTTGCTTCAAATAGTTTCAAAGAAGAATTACCCTAATTTAAGGCAGTGGTATAATAATTAATTTAACTTTAACTAATAACTAATTTAACTTTAAGGTCTTCTCACCTTAACAAAGGAAATTCAGTAGCTCCTTTTCGTCTCCTTTTACTGTCTAAATATCAAAGTAATTGACTTTTATTGAGTATATCTTATTTTAACTATGCATGGAGAAAAGAGTTTCTTTTAAATTGAAGTTAAAGTTTTTAAGGTTTTACTTAAAAATAATCAAGTTTTTTAATGTTTTCCTTTATCAGCGAAATTAATATATTATTTTTAAGAACTCTTTGTTGTAAATTCAGAATGTCTTCTCTGCTTTTAAGAAAAATTTGAAATTAGAGACTAATTATTCGTAACAGTAAAATTCATAGCAATTAAAAGAATTTTTGATCTGAAAGGATAATTTGGATAATTTTTAAAAGGTAAGATTGATAATTTTTCCTCTCAAAATGATTTAATTTTTATTTTCTTCAAATATATTGTGTCCCCTCCCCCTCCTCTTCTAATTTATTCCTGCCCCACTTTTTATAAGGTCGTTTTTATAAGGGCTTAAGGTCGATCAAAAGTTTTCATTTTTATTTTTTGATCAAATTCATCTTGTGATCAAAAGTCATTATTTTTTGTTAAATTTCATTTTAATTAAAATGATTTAATTCTTTGTTAAATTTCATTTTAATTAAAATGATTTAATTCTATATTATATTTCATTTTATTTAAAAGATTTAATTCTTTATTAAATTTCATTTTATTTAAAGTGATTTAATTCTTTGTTAAATTTCATTTTATTTAAAAGTGATTTAATTCTTTTTTAATTTTCATTTTATTTAAAATGATTTAATTCTTGGTTAAATTTCCTTTTATTTAAAATGATTTAATTCTTTGTTAAATTTCATTTTATTTAAAACGATTTAATTCTTTGTAAAATTTCATTTTATTTAAAATGAATTAATTCTTATCTGCTTAATATATGCCCCATAGCCTTTCAGTATAATCATATCCCACTTTTGAGAACCACTGATTTTAGGCGTTGCAATTTTTTTCCGGTTGTGTAAATGAAGAAAATTGAAAAAAAAAAAAAAGAAAGAAATTAGGCGACATATATTGAAATGAAGGCACTATACTTGCCTTTTGTGTAGAGGCTTAATGGTGCTGTCGTCATTACAATCACAAGAGGTTGTCCTCCACACAGAGCAAATATAAGACCCCCAAGCGTCTGACCAATGATGGATTTTCGAACATCTGAGGAAAAAGAGAGGCACTGGTTAGAGCACTAGTTAGAGTTTGAAACTGGTTAGTATATTAAGGTATAAAAAAAGTGAATTAATTTGAAAATTATTATTTTTATGTTTATTAATTCCATTTACGGATGGATAAATAGGAAAATTACATAGATTTTGTAAGTATGAGAAAATAGATTTCCGCATAATATACCATATAGTTCGTAAATATGCTTATTTTTAACAATTGCAAAACAAATTCAAAATTTTAATAAATTCGCAGATGATTTTTTCCTTCTATACAGGAAAAAAGTGTCTTATGCTGCCTTTGATTTCAACTTTTCTATTGCAAAACTTTTATTTTAAAACTTAATAAAATAAATGAATCATAATAGGATTTTATCTAACATTACGTTTTCTTCATATATAACACAAAAAGACAGTAAAGATAACCTTTGGGTATTTATTAACTTAAAGTAAATTTGATTAAAAATATAAATATTGGAAAACATTAAAATAATTTTCTGCATGATTCAAATAAGTACTACAAATAAAGATTATCTAATATTATAAAAACAAACCCCACAAATAAAAGTTCATTTACAAAGGGACAAGAAATTAACAATTTTTTACTCTGTGCCTCCTTATTAATAGTTTCTATTACTACGTACTTTTGTCTCTTGTTTCAGATTATCGGAATGAATAACGTCAGGGACGTCTACGAATGTCTTATTTCAGAATATCCTTTTTTAAACTGAACTATTTGATTAAAACAAATATTGTTTCTTTAATTTCTAAAAAATGAAATAACTAGCAGAAATTTTCCTTCTGTGGTTTGAATGTCTGTTTCGGCCCATTTGTTTAAACAAACTCTTGTTTTTTAAACAGCAATACTTCTTCATTTTGCAATAATAGTAAAATCACACTATACTACTTTAGTTGAAACAGCGGAGAGTTTAAAGAAGCAACTTACCTATTTCTCCATAAGTATTGTTGTCATTCAGGGCACCAAAAGCGATGGTCGGAAGAATGCAGGCGAAGTACAGAAAAAATATGGTCGATAATGTCTTATGGATTGTCTTGTGGCCCACAAAACCTATGTGAATATAAAAGGTTGCCATTAATACTCTTTACTCAAATGCTGAAAAAGAAACAACAAATGAGAATACTTACCATCTACAAAATCGCTGATATATAGATGGGATCTTCTACGTATATCATCCCACAAGCCTTGGGCCAACCTGCAACGTGTTTCCTGAAAAATGAGGTAATTAATAAAATTGAGATAGTAAAGAAGAACTCTTAATAATGGTATTATTTATATTTCACTTTCTTTGAAATTAGTATATCTAAATCTTATAAACGATGTAAAAAAACAAATAAGTAAATAATCACTGCACGAGAAAACTTATATCGGAAGAAAACTGGTGAACAATATTATTATGAAAAGTTTCCTTTTTCGTTATGAAAATTTCCGTGTGTGTTTCAAAAGTTTCATCTTGATAGCTGATTATTTCAAAATAATACTCTTAACCCCAGGACGGAGTGAAGAATCAATTTATTCATTGGAAAAGAACTGATACTTCAAATGTATATTTGTGAGCAAGAGTTTTGAATTTTTTATTTAATTTAACTACATTTTGAGTTTGGTATCATTGTTTTAGCTCATTATCTCGGCAAGTTTTATAGCAAGAAGTTAAGACGTATACAATACATAAATTCGAGATCATTTTTTTAAAGAAGAGTCATCTATTTATAACGTATTTTTCTTAAAATACAAGTACACCCAGAATATATATGCGGAATCTCAGCCAAAGTTAGTTTAATGACTATTCCTTATTTTAGTAAAAAAAAATTACTATACTTTTAAAATATATTCTTGAGATATATTTGTGTATTTTTTAACGATGAAATTAAACGCAGCAATGTAATTTCGTTTGAATTATTAGAAAACAGTATTAACAATGAAATAATGTATTTAATGTATTTTTAGCTATCAATACCATTGTTAATCAACAAGTTGAACAGATCAAATTTCAAACCACGAATAATATTTTGTTCCCTATAAATGCGTTTAAAATTTATGACACTTATTAAATAAACCTGCAGATTATAAATTGAGAAAATCCATAGGAAATGTGTTTCTTTATTTTAAAAATTATGTACTCACGTCGAATTCCATTTCTCCATCTTGGGTTCCTAGACGCTTGGAGGGTTGCTCTGTTCAGCTGCCAAATCTTGGGCATGCTTGAGAAGGACGTTCTTGAATTCTGCTTCTGTGTGTACTTCCAGAAGCCGCTGTCTAAAGTCCATATCAGCGAAAATAGTTGCGAAAGTTCGACCAGTTTCTAAAGCATTTTTAGTTCCTTTCTAAAAGAAGATGATGTAAACTGTTTAATACGTTTTTTTCTTTAACTTAACATTCTTTAATTCTTCTGCTCATATACATACTTTATTAGATTTTACTGGGGAAGAATTCGTATGAATTGACTGAGGGACAACTGCAATGGTTTCAGAAAATAAATAATTCTACCCCGACTTTAATGGATTGAGGTGATATCAGATTGGGACTGAATACGGAATTGCATTTATGCTTCAAGTAGAATTTTACTCTTGCATGGGACATTAAAATTAATTGTGTGATATGTACCATTAATATTAATTGTTAATATTTTGTATTTAATGTCTTCATATCAGTCGAGAACCTAGTGTTTATTAGATACCAGTCACTCTTTGTCAAACGCAAATATCTATTTCTCACTGGTCATTGTTAGATCAGCTTGGTGTTTTAGTTCTATATCTTCCAATCTGTGTAGTCAATAATAAACCCATAGTCAAAGTCCTATCTCAAATTCCATTTTCTCCATATAAATAGCACTTCTGCCTTTGTTCACAGATTCAACAGATTTTGCTCTGACAGAAACGACTAACTACTTCAATGGCTTTAACAAATTAATTATGGCAAATAATTGAAATTTCAAGGACTGTTATACCTCAAACTGACAATTCAGAGTTATTTTCCAGCCATATGGTAACAGTTATTGCAGTCGATGGGGTAAACTCAGTAATGATATCGGTACGATCGTTTTCTCATTATTATCCTATATCAACAGTTGGGAGGTTTCATATTGTAGGAATATTAAACACATTAATGAAATATAATAAGTTGCAGTTTGATAACTTTTAAGAATGATTGCATTTTTTAATTCTCAATATCAACATATACTCGAGTTCTTTATTAGGTTAGACTAACTTCAGATTCATAGTCTATATTTTCAAGAAAATACCAGAAGTTTTTTTTTTTTCCAGCCCATAAAATTTGGTTTGAAATCTTCGTGTGGCTATCTAAAGATTTTGAGGGAAACATAATTTAAATGGAGATTATTGTTTTCTTGTTAGTGCTACGTGAAATACTCTTCTTTTCCACAACTATTTTGATTGCTAGCATTGTGACTGAGTTGTTACATCGATCGATAAGGTATCGATCAGCATCATTTTCAATAGCCCGAGCAAATGCGGAGCTCAAGCACGTAATGACCTGATTTAAGAAAGAGTATTGAAATTTCGCTTTTCTAACAAAATTTATAGAATCTTTGAAGGAGAACAGGGCACTTCAGCATTCGAGTAGTGATTGGATATATGAGGCTCAAGTTTTCGGATTGTGACAAATAGCTTGAAATGTATGCACTATTATTTCTCATTAAAGAGAACAATTATTTTCTATTACCTTTTCCTTAAATAAATCTGTACCACTTATAACAAAATTCAAGTACTTATTTCTGTAGTTTGCTGCTAGATGGGTGAAGATTAAATGCGGTGCTTTTCTTCAGACTAATATTTAAGACTTTATAATTGAGTATAAGATTAATATTTGAGACTTTATAATTGAATATAAGACTAATACTTAAAACTTTATAATTGAGTATAAGATTTTATAATTTAGTATAAGACTAATATTTAAGATTTTATAATTGAGTATAAGACTAGTAATTACGACTTAATTATAAAGTTTGATATTTATAATTAAGTCTTAAATAAATATAAGACTAATATTTAAGAATTTATAATTGAATATAAGACTTTATAAGATTAATCTGAGTAATATTGGTTTGCTAAATAATACTGTAAACTCTTTCATTTCTTAAACGACCGGATGTACGACATTAATTTTTTAAGAGTATCATAATCACCACAATGCTATTTTTTTGTAGTTTATTAAAATATATGATCACTTTTGTAAATTAGAATCACTAAATAAGGAGACAATCTGTGCCTAAATTTCTTTCATTTTTTTGTTTTTATTGATTTAATTTGAATTTTTATTAATGAAAAAAAAATTTGATTCTCAAATCCCACATGTAGATTAATATAATATCTAATTCTTAGATAATATTTAGAAAGTATGCACAATTATTCGATTTTTTTTTATAACAACTCTTGATTTTTGTTGTTTAATTAAACAAAAAATAATTTATATAATTTATTTGACCTAAAAATTATTTCATTTATCCTGAGAATTTTAGTATATGAATAGGTTATATATATTTTAGTACATAAATTAAAAAAAGAATTTCATTTCAATGAAAGCAAATATTTTTTTGTTCAAATAATAGTTTTTTTATTATTTTAAAATTATTATCTAAATAAAATTTTTTCATAGGCAAGACACATTTATTTAAAAATTTTTTTAAGAACATGCATCCAAGTGAGAGAATCATTTAAAAGTGTAAATATTATAAAAACAATTTCATTTGGCAGAAATATCATTAAAAAGGTCGAAAATTCTATCCTTTTTCATTTATTAAATTGAATAAAACTTCAATTACTTAAAATTCATTTTTATATTATAAATATAAATGCTAAATCGTGAACTCTTTTAAGGAACTTTTAAAAAATATTAAAGGTATTATCTTAAGTATTTTTTCTCAGTGACCATGTATAATTACTGTTTTCTGAGCAATTTTAAAGAAATACTTAAAAATAAAGTAAAGTTTCTTACTTTTTACTGGGTGTGAGAACAAGAATGAAGAACCGTACTTCATGTAATGTTCGACCCATGTTTGCTGGATGCTTCAAACGGGCAATGGCGACATGTCGTTTCTGCAGTGAAGCTAAGTTGCACCTAAAAATGTCAAAGTATTTTTTTAACAAGCTTATAATTTAATACAATTTTAAATAAACTAATTGAAAGCAAATAAAATTTATTTTACATTATTTCTTTAAAGATTCTAAAAATTAGTTTTATCTTATTTTGTATGCATAAATCTGAGCCATATATAATTACATTACATACAATATTTTTCACACATTGTATTATATATATATATATATTGCACACATTGCATTATATTGTATTATTATTTTTTACATTGTATAAAGAACTATTCCTGTTTAATGTCATTTTTTAATTTTTCAATAAAACTTTGTTATCTTGAATATTTTTTATTTTAAAAATTTATTCTGTTAAATATCTGCTTCAAGCTTCTAACTAAACTTCAAATTTCTCACGAAGTTTCATATGTCTAAAATAAATAAATTTTGTATGAATAAATCAATTAATATATAATTAATCAATTTATTTAGTAAGTAATCCCGTATATAATTAATCAATTAATTAAGTAAGTGATCCGTATATAATTAATCAATTAATTAAGTAAGTTATCCGTATATAATTAATCAATTAATTAAGTATGTAATCCGTATATAATCAATCAATTAATTAAGTAAGTACTCCGTATATAATTAATCAATTAATTAAGTAAGTAATCTGTATATAATTAATCAATTAATTAAGTAATCCTTATATAATCAATCAATTAATTAAGTAAGTAATCCGTATATAATTAATCAATTAATTAAGTAAGTAATAAGTAAGGAAAGTTACTTACATAGCGCACAGCCACGATTGGTCATAGTCAAATCCTCCGCCTTCGCTTACGTATGTTCCTTGTATGGTACGGAAAGTAGGTGAACTATGAAAAAAATCAATATTAATTTTCGTTGTTCTTTTTTTCTCTGATTATTATTCATATAAATGAACAGCTAACATTGCATGTTCACCCAAATAATAATACTGAAATGTGAATTAAGTTTTTAGATCTTCTTGAATACATTAACTGAACTTTCTGGATAAATAATTAATATTTTAAATATAATTTAATTTCAACAAGTTAAACCTGAATGTTATTTTTGCACTGAAAATTAATTTAAACGTATTATTTTTAATCTTTATTTTGGGAGCATAGCGAAATTTTGTGGGATAGTGATGAAAAATGTTGTGATGCTTGAAAAATTGAATCAAATTTTTATGAATTAAATTTTCCTTTGATTAAAGGTTTAATATGTTGTTGTTTCTTATCCCACTTGGCTGGCCAAGCCCACGAGCCCATACGTATTCATGATTGAAGGGAAGGAAGCAGCTTCTGTTGTGATGGAGCACCCGTAGATAGAAGCCTGACTTTTGGCTCCATGACGCTCTTACAGTCATAGGAGACAGACCTACTGCTTAAAGTGAATTCCGAACCACTACAAACATCCATGGCACCACCGGGATTCGAACCCGAAAAATCTGTGGCACCGAGCGCCAGAGCGCTGTGACACTCGGCCATTCAGGTACCAAATTTGTGAATGACAACGGCACGCGGTGTCTCCCAGGTGGTCGCCCACCCAAGCACAGACTGCGCCTAATGATGCTTGACTTCGGTGGTCTAACGAGAACCGATATATCCAGCATGGTATGGCCGTTGGCAAGATTTAATATTCTTTTATAATACACATAAATGTATTACATTTATAATGCATGAAAATAATAAAAAATTATTTTGTGAAACACAGAATTACTTTTAACGATACAAGGGTATTCATATTTATTTGAAGTTTTCTTAAAATTTAATTTTTAAATAACTAAACTACGCAATAAATAAAAAAATCCAATAATAGAGTGCAAAAATAACTATTTATAATATAAACTCTGTTATAAATTATATATCTCGCTGATATAAATTCTCATTTCAAAACAAAATTTATATGTAACTTGATAGTTATAATTAATATTTTTGATGTAAAAAGTTTAACTTTAAAGCTCTTAAAAATTCATTTTATGTTATTTTTAAGATACAGTATACATTTTATAGAAATGGAGGTTAAAGCAAAGCTTATAGATGTAAAACATAAATGAAAGGAAATTGTTTGAAAGAAGTAATTGAAATCAGCAGAGATGTTTATAATCAAGCAGAGAGATGTTATGAAAGAACGAAGTATAAAAAATTTCAATGTATTACCACCAATCAACTTATACATACACATAAACAATTACATATACAAAAAGCACCATAATTTTTTCATATCGGTTTTTAAAATTCAATTCAATTTCAGTTAGTTACTGATCATCATGTTTGAAAATCTTGGATTTTATTCATGAAAAGAATTTTTCTTATTCGTACTGATTATAAGGAAATAAAGATTTGAGTCTGATGACCATGTCAGTAAAAAGAAACCGACACTATGTTAAACCCAGCTTTGTCAATGAATTATGTTTACTGATTATTAAAACAAAGAGGGGTGTATTTCAATGATGCCAGTTTAAATCTCTGTCTAAAATGCTACAAATCTTTTCTAGATAACTATCTAAAATTTAAAAATTCTACTATGAAATCAATACTGAATGAAACACAAATCTGTTTAAATGTGTTGTAGTGTAGCAAATGCAAATCGACACTTTCGAGTTTTTTTATCATAGAATATGCCTTATAGAATAGCGAGGTGATTGAAAGTATTAAAAAAAACTGTTATGCAAAACAAGTCACAATGAACTTTGTTTCCATGTCAATGTACTTGAAATGTCATAAATAGCTACACAGTTACTGAAATAATATATATTAAGATATTATAGCTGTCGACTGTCTTGATAAAATTTATTATACTGTAAGTTTATTACATATAAAATTAACATAATTAAAAATAATAAAATGGTGAGAGCAGACAAACACTTAAAATTTAGAAAGCTTTAATAGTATGCTGTTTGATTTGCTGTGATAATTCTTTTTCAGTTAAGCTTGTGTTTGTTGCGAATCTTAAGCAAATAAATTTTCAAAATCATATAACATTCTTTGGTTGCACGATCTATTATGTAGTAACAGTTTTTGATAATAAATAAAAAAAATTTCTTATTATATTTCAGTGAAAAGTCGCCATTAAAAATAAAACATATTCTATGCCATTTTTTATTTACTGAGCATTTAATTGTGCATATTTAGCCAACCTGAAGTGTTGTTGGATAGCCAAACCGAAGGATTACTTTTTACAATTTCAGAATTTGAGTACTTGCTGAAATATTGAATACTGAAATTTTCATGTGGCGCTTTTTGAGAGTTTTACAGGCTTTTGAGAGAAAGAAGAATAAGAAATATAACAGAGGGGTATGAACATGAAAAGCTCCAGTGACGGTTACAAAAGACGTCGTAGCTTGAAGTTCTCTTTGGAGTAGTTACCTGTGCTACAAACATCAGCACTACCGCCTTGTTCAACAATAGCATTAATTCCAAGTTCTTTTAAGCGTGCTATAACCTGAAAAAGAGTTTGATGTGGTGCTTTTTACTGTATTTCAACTTCGCTTACCTTCAGAAAAATACACAGTAAACACAGTACACAGTACACAGTAAATAAGTTTGATTAAGCAGAAATAACTCATAAAATATGTAGTATACAAAGTGTGTTTTCATAATATGTAAGTTTATGAATCGGGTTTAAAAATTATAAGTTATTTTTACAAAAATATATTCCTTCAAATAAATTCGATACTTAAAAATTAATTCTATAACACACAGATATTCTTTTATAAATTATCGCTTTTAAATACAGTCTTGCTTAATAAAAATCAATTAATAGAATATTATTATATGTATAATAATATTCTATTATTATTTTATGTAAAAATTAATAATTATGTGATTTTTATATAGAATTATTATTAATTATTATTTTTTATTATTTACTATAGAATTGTTATTAATTAATTTTTGATAGAAAATTCTTGTGTAAATTAATATGTGATGGGACCGAAAAGAGGAGCTAAAAATTTCAATTATAAAATTTATATATAGTTAAGAGATGTTACATATATTTAATAAAATACTGATTCTTTTTTATATAAAAAAATGAAAGATTCCCTTTTTCGGTGATTTAAAAATTGAGTAAAAAGTAAGATATTAAGCTGTTGATTAAAAAGTTCTTAGTTGAAATGTAATAAAAAGTTTAATAAAAGACAAATAAAAGTCTTTTGCAATATTTTAATAAATTAAGGATTTAATAATTATATAATGGAATCAGGACTGCTCTTCTGTTGTATAAAAATAAACATTTTTTTGATACACGGAGGAAATAAGTATGCTAATATTGCGATATACATAACTCTATGTAGAGATTTAAAAAAATATCTTAATTATCAATTAATATTAATTTTCAATTTTAATTATTTTAACTATTTATTTCATTAAATAAATAAATAAATTTTTATTTTATTAACTAAATTAATTAATTTTTAATTTATTAAATACATTTTCCACACAGATTATCATCTCTAGAGGAATCGTAAAAATTGAAAATTTCTTTAAATAAATATTTAATAAGGATTATATAAATGAAAATATAATAACAGAAAACTTGTTTCAACATATATAATTTAATGTGCCGACATCGTTATAAAAGGATGAAAACACAAGATAGTATTATATGACATTGGCTGTATTTACAACTTTGATTCAAACTTTAAGCAATTACTTCAATGATTATTGTTATATTATTGTTAATTATTTACTTATTCTTTTCTATTAGAATCAATTTGGTATGTCATCAGAGTAATTATTATTAATAGTTTCCTGAATCGCCAGCGTCAAAATTAATTTGAAAAACGAACTTGGAACGATGAAACTGAATATAAATTTGCATTATGGAAATATCTTTATTGATCACAATTCCTTTTTCTGTCAAAATTATAAATGGCGCAGCATTTACCAAAGTGGAACCAAAATTTGCAATTAAGGCTTATTTGATCTTTCTAAAAAGTTTATTGAATTCAATATTTTTAAATAAATAGCATATCAAAAGGTGATACACATTTGTCATATTTTACAGAGCATATTTAAAATGAGAAATTTTTCATGTACATTTCAGTTATATGAAAATATTTTTACAAACAAATATTTTTATATATAGTTAAAAATGTATAGTTTTATTTTTATGTTTTAATATAGATTTTACAAAAATACATATTTTTAAAATCTAAGCATTAAAATACATATTTTTATGCTTAGTTTTTTAGTTATCAACAAATATGTTTACAAGCAAATATTTAAATTGAAAATGCATTGAATTGAAATTGAAATGCAGCATGTGAAACTGTAGTTTAAAGTATTGACTTTTCTGATAAAAAGCATGTATGACATCTCCCACCGAGAATTAAATTCCAATGTTTAAATTTTTATAAATTTCTATATAAAGTAATTTTATGATATTGGCTTTTTATAAGAACATAACATTTATATTTCTAGTGAATATTTGGCTTGAAATGAATTCATAAATTGTTTCTATGTTAAATAACAAACCGATTTGGTGAATTCAAAAGTATGTCTGAATTTATCTGATTTATATTTTCATTTCAAATTTCTTTCTTTTAATCAACACTTCTACATTTTAAGAATTAATTTTTTGGAGAATATAATTATTTGCAGTAATGATTAAATCATCTTACACTGTATTTACAGGTTGTGAAAAACATACAATGCTAAGTCACAGAAAACCAACCTTTCCACCTTCGAATTTCGCTCCCGAATAATTGCTTTGTCAAGGTTAGATAAATATTATATAATAAAGCCATTTTATTTTATAACTTTGGGAGACGAAAATATTGTTGACACAACATCTCTTTCTGTGTGATAATATATGCCTCATAAAATTCCAGTTATCGATCGTAAAAAAGGCGTTTGAATTGTTTAATCTGTACTTATAAACCTAAATAGCTGGCTGATAATAAAGAACGCAAATAAAAGTGTTTTTCCACACAATATCATTACATTGTACGTTATAATTCTCTGATAAGAGTAAAACCAGATGATTTAATTGGTTGAAAAATACAAAGACAATTCAAAAGTTAAAAATAATGTACAAGAAATGGAGGACATTTTTGTAAGGATAATTTTTTAATAACTTTTAAATAAATGATTTAAAAACGCTGCCTTTATATTGGTAAATTGTGAATTTTTCAAAATTTTCGTGAGTTTAAATTTATTTTGTTACACTGTTTTTTTCTATCTATATTAGTATTAAAATAAATTTCATATTTAAATTCCGTAAATACGATTTAATAATTTTTATTTATAATCTAATTTTGCCTGTCCATTCATTAGGAAGTTAAAATTAAAAGTTGGTTTGATAAAAGAATGGATTTTGAAAGAATATTTAATAAAAGGAATTCATAAATCTAATTGAAAATTTATTGTATAATTTATTGCGTTACATAAAATTAAATGTTTAGTCAATCTAATTACAAAGATTTACTAAGCATCAAAGAGAACTTTGAACGTCTTTTAAATAACGGAACGCTTCTACTTAATTTTCACAAAAACATTAAGCAGCATTTGTTGTTAAATATTTTGTTGTATTTGCTGACATTTTTAAGAAAGTATTTATCCATATATTTTAAACTTCGTTCACTATTTAACGAAGTTACTAGTTATTTAACAATTAATTTTCTTTATAACTTTTGTCTAAAAAGAAATTTAAATTTGACTAAAGGTTTTAGGTAATAACAAAGTAATTTAAGCGCTAAGGACTGTGTATCTTTCAGGTTACATGCTAATATATCGATATTTTATAAAATAATTGAAATTTTCTCGAGATGATGTATACGCCTTTAATTAGATAATGTCTCTGAGATAACCAGTAACAATAATAATGGCGATTGTCAGCCCCTTCAACATAAAAATATCAAAGTAAATGCCTTGCAAGTTGTCTGCAAATAGAAACTAACTCAACCATCTTGTACAATAACATTATTTGTGCTTCTGTCTGCACTTACTAAACAAAAAGACGTACATAATAGCTCGGGTTTCGTATATCAATAACAAATCCTTTCTTTGCATTTCTACAATCATTTTGATATTATTTGTATATGATACAGTTTTGTGACTATCAGGTTACAGTGAACTTTTATGGAAGATTTCCTATATTTAGGATAATGCTGAGCTTTCTTCTATTTTCAAATTTATATATCATATACCAAAATAGGGATACAAAATTACATAAAAATAAAAAGGTATTGAATTAAATTCATTAGCTGTAATATATCCGAAGATTATTTATTAGATTTATTATTTCAGCGAAAAGATGATGGAGTATATTGGTTAATTTTTAAGGACAACAGAGGACGTTGCAAAACCCCGAGGTGTAAAGAATTTAAAAATAAAATGTTCCAAAGGCAACATAAACTTATGTTTAACGCTGTTTGCAAACCATTTTATGAAATTTCAAGATTAAGCTTTATGCACACTCTGTAAGCTGTTGCAACCTCAAAGTTGCAAAGTAAATTAATTATAATAAAATTGTTTAAACTGGTAAAGTTTTTAAATCTTCGTATGTAGATTTATAATTGCTGATTTTCTAGTTGCATATTTTTTTATATTTAAGGAAAAATTCGGCCCATAGAGAATTAACAGGGAACTTAATAATACTTAGAAAAATTTTATAGACCCTTCCTCATTTTTTAATGTTTTCACACAATAAGTATATATATTTATGGCTTTCCCTTAAAATATCTCCATTAGCAAAGAGTTTTTGTAGAGATTTCAGAAAACATTAAAAGCATTTGACAGTTCTTTTTATAGTCAGAGAACAAATGTATAGCATATGTTTCTATATAAAATACTGCTTTTTTCATTTCAATTTTTAAATAAATCTTTATTAAATAAAAATAATAATCTTCAAAAATAAGAATAAAATAATCTGACATGATGTTTCCATATAATAAGTTTTATAACGGAATTTCTTATGTATTCCGAATCCATTAATTCATTTTAAGCTGGTACTTCTTGTTATTTATCAAATGTAACTCTAAGTTACCTTGTCATATTTATTTTTTTTTAGGTTTTTCTGTCTTCAGTCATAAGAACAGAGATATTTCCATGGTTAGAACTTGAGATTAACTGTCTTCTACCTTCCAGAATTTTAATGAAATACATTTATGAAGACCATTTAGAAAAGTAAGTAAAAAAAAAAAAAAAATATCAGTTGATCTTATTCATAAAAATGCATATTAAAAGGTAAATGTTCACCTTATTTGCATAAAGGTTTAGGTTATCTTCGGGCATTGCCTATAATTTTTAGTAAGTTCCAGAAACATATTCTGTACTGCACTGTGATGTGTAATGAGAAAAATAAGAGGACTAAATAAATCGTACCAGGAAGCATGGAAATATTCTTTTTCATGGCACTACTATAGGTAATAAATATAATTATAAAAATGGTGCAGGAAGATAATCAAATGTTGATTAATTTATTCTTCAGTACTATAGAAACTGATGAAAAATGGTGTCCATCATGAAAATATCTCTTTATGTATGTCAATGATCCCTCAAAGTAGTGTACCGCTTTGTTAGAAGTGTTCTAAGGCTATAAAAATGGTCATAACACCATCATAAAACCGTAATGGCTATGGAGTTTTATTTATGTCTTTATTGTGTTTTCATTTAAGCAGCCTTTATGAAATTGTATGAAAGCTAATATAATTTTTTTAGATGATTTTTATTGAAACGTTTAGTTTTTGAATGCTGAAAATATTACTTTGCCGAAAAATAAGGCTGTTTGAAACCTTTGTTAAAGAAAAGAAGCGAAAAGGAATACTTGATCAAACAGAAAAGACATGTTAAAAATTTTAAATGCATATATATTTAAAATTAAGTGTAGCGTGTTAAAATATTTTAAATAAGTAATTCCGTTTTATCAGCTGAATAGCATTCACAAAAAAAATATTGTGTTTCGCATTTAACATAATTTTTTTAAAAGACAGCGTTCTCTAAATTTTGAAAAATGATTACTTTAATACAAATAATTCATAGAATGGGATATAACAATTAAAAACAAATAATAAACTTAAAAGGACTAATGAAATATGAAATTTTTGTTATTGTTGTTTGTTTTTATTTCTGTTTGATTGTAGAAAAATAAACACCTCTTTAACTTCTGCCCGGTATCAATGCTACAACTGTTACACAGACGGTGTGACACGAAAAATAAAAATAGATGGAAAATGATAAAATATTTGTCTTAATACTCGTTTTTTTTCAAGAAAAATCTTTCTGTTAAATAAATACTTAAAGTCGAATCATAAGAAAAATTATTTAAAATCATTCAAAAAACTTGTTTCAAATTAAAATGATGTACAAACATTTCTATTAATTATAAAAAACATATCTTTTTATCATTGATTGTAGGATTATACAAACATTTATTTTATAAATACAAGGCGCTTATTTAAAAATAGGAATTATCAGTTATTTACAAAACATTTTTAAGTTCAACATTTGAGACAAAAAAAAGTTCTAATAAAACAAACACAAACTAATCTTAAATAAAAATAATAAAAATCAATTTTAATAATTAATCATTTTTATAAATAATAAAAATCATTTTTACAATCTAATATGTCGCTTTAACTTTTTGAGAAAATGCTTCAGTCAAAATTAATAACGCGATAAATTAATTTTCCATCGTAGCTAATTGAAGGAGGATATTTAAATTGCAAAAAACCAGGTAATAAATATGCAACAAAAAGATAAAAGTTGATAGAATAGATAGATACTGCTTAGATAGAAATTAAAATACTTTTTTGGTAACATAATCTCTTTTTCTCTAAATTTATCGCTTATTAAGCTAAGTGCATAGTTAGCTTCATTTTATTTTAGCTAAAATGCAAACAAGTTTTTCTTTTTTTATCAATCTATTTATTGTTGAAATTCTAAAGATTGCTGGGATCAAATTCCTTCTTGATAGAAAATTAGTAAGTAAACAACAGTGGCCCTTTTAGTCTGCATTATGATAACCTTTTTTGTCTGCATTTCAGATCATAGTTTTTGATATTTATTCGTTTAACTGAAATTGGTCGTTTAAGTCAGCAGTATAATTAAATATAAATGTAACAAATATTATAATTTATATTATCTGTATATTATTTATATTATTTTAAATTATTTGTAAATATTTCTTTATATTATCTGTATATTATTTAATGTTATTTTTATATTATCTGTAAGTGTTTTATCATTCCTTTAATTAAATGAATGGAAAACTAAATATTTTTGATAATTATTTGAAAAGCGAATTAAAACCTTTCCATTTATATAGACGCTATTAACTCTTTTAAAAATCATACTTCAACAAACATTGATGTAAATTGAAAACACACAAGAATGTTTTGTAATAAACCTTTTTAATAAAAAACTATATTGCCTAATATAATTAAAATTATAATTTTAAAGAATTGATAAATGCAAAAGATTAGGATTTCCTAATAACAAATGATATTATTAACTAAATTTTTTTCTATTAAATGTTTCTAGAATAATAAATTTCTAATATTATTATTTTAGAAATATTTTACATATCAAGAATTTGATACTTTTGAATATAAAAATAAACAAAATCTTTATTAATTGCAGTAAATTTGTCTTTTTATGAATTAAATGAAAAAAAGCAATGTTCATAAAAAATATGCATTAACGATTTTTGCAAAATTACCGATTCTTGATGCAAAAGCAAATTTAATTAAGAATTTTAACGTCATAATTGCATGATTTATTTAAATATTTTTATATAAGTAGTAAATGAGTTAATAGTAAATTATAAAATCTTAAAACAGTTAAAAAACCAACACGTTAAATTTTATAAGTTAAAAGATGTTTTATAAAAGTAATTGATAAAAACCAAATTACCTATCCAAAATATGCTAAAAATTATAAAACTGACATCACAAAAATCTACATGCAGAAATTTTTTAGTAGAATGTGACACGATTTCACTCTTATTTAAGTAGGAACGAAAAAAAAATATTGCAAGTTAATTGTAAAAAAAAAAGTAATCTTGAGTATAAATTAAATAATTTGTGTTTATTAATATTTCAGTTAAAAGGGTTCCAAGACAGGAAATTAGCATTGATAATTAAGTCAGGAGAAATAAAAATTTTGTGATGAAATTGCAAAAATTATTGGGAAAAATCAAACTGTGTTGTTACTGGATAAACTATATGTGGAATTACGAAACAACTGGGAATTAACAAACAAACTATTATGTGCAATTACGGAATATTTTTAACAAACATCGTAGTGGATGGACAATCAAGATGCGATAATTAATGAGAGAAAGCGAAGTTATATCCAAAATTTTTCGTTCCTCAATTAGCAGAATATGTTGCGACGACAATTACCAAGAGTGCTAATACGGAAACAGTTCAAAAATTCCTCTGATCTGAAGGATTTCATGGCAGAGCTTCTCGAAGAAAACCACTCATATCCAGAGCAAATCAAAGAAAAAAAAGGGTGAACTTTGCTAATGAATATATCATTAAGAATTTTGATTTATGATAAACTATCCTTTTTACCCATGAGAGTAAATGTAACATTTTCTGAAGTGAAGTATGTGATAAAATTTGGAATCGCAGAATTGAAACTCATTAATGTTGGTCCAACAAGAGTCTCAGTGGTGGAGAGTCATGGTTTGGAGGACTATCTAATTAATATTTTGCGTCTGAAATTAATTAATTAATTAATTACTATTTCTGTTAAAATGTAATCACTTTTCGTATAAGTATTTGACTGGAAATTTTCGACAGTCAGTTTATCTTTTAAAATGCATCGAAGCTATGTTGTATTTATAAAACAGGAATATAGGTATTTTCCAGAATGACAAAGTCCAATTGGCTTGGATCGTTTGTCAATTGATTTACTTTGGACATTGCGATTTCTCAGATATATTTTCAAAAGTCCTTATTTCAAAATTGTAATGGCACTGAATTGATTTTTAAAGTAAAATGCTATATAATAAGTTTATAACATTTTTAAAACTGAAAGTGCTTTCTGATAACTGTGTTTATATTTTAAAAATATCAGCATAAAAACCTAAATGAGTTCTATTTTTCAGGGAAAGGACACTAAAGTGAAAACCAGAGTGGTAAAATATTTATAACACTTTGCTTTCTTAAATTATTGCTGTAACCTGCATGGTAGTAAACTAAATATATGTATAACTAAATATAGTATATAAATATGCGTATAAAAAAACTAAGGTATGATTTAATCAATGTTTCTTTTGGAAAAAATGCTCTATGGATACGTTTTTATAGATGGAAATAAAATTTTTAACATTTCAATATTTACTTTATATTATTTGTGCATCGTAAAACTTAAATACAGAGATAGCGACTGACTCAGTTAAGGATATGTTCAATACTCCTTGACCCTTTTATGAAAGGAAAAATTGTATAGGACTGCTGATTAAATTAAATTCAATAAAATAAATTTGGTTTTCAACATGCATTAAGTTGTTTAAGCCTGATTCAGGAAATAAATGTTATCAACAAAATGTTTGTCATCAAATTATTAACAGACAAAAATATTAATTCTCAGAAATTACGCAACTGGCTCGAATATGACTTTCTACTAAATTAATTGTAAAGATTTGATTTACGTTAATTTGTTTTTTACTGGGAAAATAAAAGTATAGATTTATGACCCTTGCCTTTGCTATAAAAGATTATACGTGCTCTTCTGAACTTCGTAATTATTGCAATCATTCTGTATCCAATAGTTTCTGTGAAGCACCTTTCGGCGAAGATTTTATTGATTGTCAGCGACAGGAATAGCGAAGCAAGTTTTGAAAGTTAATTTCTGCCAATCTTTAATTGGAGATTTGTGTCGCTTTTGGTACGGACCACTAATCAGAACTGCTAGCCGATGTATTGTAGAGATGGGAATTACTGCTGAAACAGAGGAATCATTCGCGTGGCTTTGAAATGGGACTATTTTTAGCTTCCGGGGCAGTCCTGTGGTTGTGTCAAGGTCACAGTGGAAACTTTGAAATGTTGCCATGGAAACCAGAAAGGATTAGACTTTTCCGAGGATGAATAAAAACTATTTTTGCTTGGTCAAAAAATATAAAGAAGTCAGAAATTTGTCAACGTTTTTTTTTTTTGCTTATAATTATACAAATTATATCTATTCATTAATTTTCATTATACAAATATAAAAGTTTTTAAAATAATATTACATTAAATTGTTTACTATCTTAAATTTGGATAAATCATGAACTTCTTTTTAATCCAAAAAATAAAAGAAATGCAAATACAAAATACTATTTTTACAAGACATGTAAAAATTGCATGCTTCAAATAAATCAAGCTTAAACTTTTAAGTTTAATAAATTTTCAGTTCCCCTTTTATCACAGAATTTTTAGTTTATATAAAGATCAGATAAAGTGTGCCTTACAATTAAAGAATGAAATGATTTTATTTTTTATAAGTTTTTAAAAATTGTGTCAATTGATCAAAATTACATTGAGTTACAGTAAGCTTATTTAAGAGATTTTATAAGTTTGGTTTCTCACTCTGCGGTAATTTTTTTGCACACTTTAAGTTAATTAGACCATGTTCTGCAGTTTTACGTGGATTTCAAACCACTAACAAACATCTATGCAACCGCCAGGATTCGAACCTGAAGCCTGTGGTACCAATGACCAGAGCTTTAATCAAATGGTCATCAGACGGCGAGTTTCTGTGTGAGAAATCTGTTTGGTTTTGAAGTTTGTGTATTTAAAATACAACATATTTTATTTTGGAATAAATAAATAAATTATTTATGAAATTTCATAAAAGCGATTGCACTCCATTATAAATAATGAGCTAAAAGCAAATTGAAAGATTATTTTTTTCAAGATAGAGTTTCCTAACATTGCATCTCTTAAACATACAGATTGGGTTTAAAAACAAT
Organism: Caerostris extrusa; assembly: GCA_021605095.1. Lineage (NCBI taxonomy): Eukaryota > Metazoa > Arthropoda > Arachnida > Araneae > Araneidae > Caerostris > Caerostris extrusa. Next base: position 98,593 of record BPLR01009715.1, on the reverse strand, counting down.
GAATCTTTTTATATCCCATTTTACATATATATTTATTTTATAAAATTGTAAATTTTTATTTAATAAATTAATAAATAAAAAAAAATTAATAAATAAATTTATATTATAAAATTGTAAATTTTATTTAATAAATTAATAAATTGCATCTAATACTAAAGACACCATCATTTAAAAGAAAGAAATTAAACATAATTAATATTTATTTTCAAGCTAAAATCTCCATAAAATTTATTAACGTATTATATTTTTAACTACGTTTTCGAGTTTTTCTTTTTCAATTTTTATGGTGTATTTTACATGTACACTCATCTTAAGAAACTGTATAGTTCAAATTTTTATTTGGCCGCCTTAAATATGGATATTAAAATACCACCATAAACCGCACAAATTCAGAGAGTGAAAAGCTGATTGAAATAGCTGCAGTGAAAGTCTGAGACGTGATACCTGTTCGCAGAAATGAATGCGAGGTAAAAGCCAATGTGGCGCATGTATTTAAGATGGAAGGCTTGTTAAAGGAGGAGGAAGGAATATCGTCGAAGCATGAACATGGAGAAAGGATCATTAATCCTAAATGATCTCGCCGGCGCTCGCGGAAGAACGAAAATGTGTTTTTACACCATACCGGAAGGAACAACCGTTCGCTCACAGCTGTGAAGATTAATTCGAAAAGGGAGTTAAGTTAAATTAAAGGATCATGCTTCGAAGAAGCTGGCCGAATGCCTAAGCAGCAAGTGTCACAGCATTACTCAGCTTCTACTCAGAAGCATTGTAAGAGATTTTATTATAATCCTGTCTTATCTGAAATTTTAAGTAATAGTCGCTTTGAATTAATAGAAATTACATAGATTCTCACTGCTTTCGGTAAGTAAAACGTTTTAGAAGTTGGCTGAATTCTAAGCAGTTAATATCTCCTTATTAGCCTAAGAAGTTGCTTCCAGCTGATTATTTCATTGATGAAATTAATGCAAAAAAAAAAACTTTACTTAAGTTTTACCATCATTAAAAATTTAGATAATATCAATTTTATACTGGAAGAAATTACTTTTATATTTTTACTTTTAGTAAATAAAAATTCTAAGAAGTTGGCCGAATACCTAAGCAGCAAGTGTCACAACATTACTCAGCTTCTCTTCAGAAGTTGCTACGAATGGATGTTATTTCTTAGTTCAAAGCATTGTAAAGGATTTTATTACAATTCTGCCTTATCTAAAGTGTTAAGTAATCGTTACTTTGCTTAATAGAAACTCGTAGATCTTCCGCTTTCAGTAAATAGCTTTTTCGCTGCTTTTAGTAAGCAAAACCTTTTAGAATTTTCCTGAATTCCTAAACAGTAAATATCTCTTTATTAGCCAGCCTCTTCTAAGAAGTTGCTTCAAAGTGATTATTTCATTGACGAACTTAATGTAAAAAAAACTTATTAAAGTTCTACCTTCATTAAAAATTTAGATAATATCAATTTTATACTGACAGAAATGACGACGTTTTTACTTTTAGCAAATAAAAATTCTAAGAACCTGGCCTAATGCCTAAGCTAATGCTCGTCCGCTCTAGATTAGTTAGCTTCTTCTAAAAAATTGCTTCGAATTAATGATGCTTCATAATTAAAAATATTGTAAAAAACATTTATTAGAATTCAACTTTAATTGGAATTTTATGGAACTACTATCATTAGTACTAAAAGATAAATCCATTTTTAGTAAATATCCTACGTGCTCATTTCATATTATTAAGATGAATTGAGAATAAAATATTAAAATGAAAATTGTGGAATTCATGAAACCTCTTATATATATATTTTTTTAAGTTGATCGCATCATATTTCTACACCATTAGTGCATTTACATTTTCAAACAATTAAATATTTATGTTAGAGTTTTTTTATTTTTAATACTTAATAATTAAATTGGATCAATAAATAAATATGAATGCTAAGTCCGAATACAAAAATCAACATAATTATTTCAACAATCCCATTTTGTCACGTTTTCCAATAATTATTGCAGCTTTTTTTTTTTCAATAAAAACAATTAATTAGATTTATTCGTATTTTTGGTAACATACCAGAATTATAAGTGTCTGAGCAAACATAAATTGTTTTCAGAATATTTTTTTTAACGAAGAAGAAATAAACACGCATAAATAACTTTTGTTTTACATAAATTTATGACCATTTACAATTGAAGTATCTTTCATAAATCTAAATATTTTTTTGAATGGTTTGTTATCAAATATTTTAGAATAATCTGCGAATTTTTATGTATTTCCATAAGGTATAAATAGTTTTATTAACATATCTTTCTATCAAAGTCTTTAAGTAATTGATAGTAACAAATGTGCATTTATAAAATTTGTATAACAAGCTATATTTATAAATATTTTAAAAGTATAAAAGGTGTTTGTGAAACTTATTCGCATTTTTGTATATTTTGAGATAGTATTATTAAACATTAAATACTTTAAAAATAAATTGAGAAACTGAATATCTGGGAGATTTATCAAGCATTTTATATTTAACTTACTTGTTTAGTTCACATTTTTTATTCATTGAAGTATGCCTTTTGTATTAATCAGCAAATTGCAAACATGCAGTTCGTTATTCATTTGTGTTTTTCGATGTAGTTTATGAAAATAATTTGGGTAATACCTAAGCCAGCTATATTAGACATTTTTATTTAAATCCTTTAATAACTATATTTTAAAAAACAATAACACAAAATGCAGGTATTTAACATAATAAAAATGTTAAAATAACAAGCAAAATTGATGCTTTTTATTTCACTTTTATTTAGATGTACAGTTTTGTAAATAATTTTTTAATTGCTCCATTTCTAAATCATTGCGATTATTTAATTTTTATTTCACATTTGAAAATTAACAAATGGAGACTAGATTTTAATTACTTTTATTTTTAAAGAAATCTTTTGAAATTTTCTTGTGATAAACTTGTAACATGAAACAAACTTTGTATTTCTAAGAATAAAGGATTAAATGATAAAATTCATAGAATTATGCAGTTTAACTATATTACGAACATTAAAAATGAATCATGATAAGTAATACATTTTTCGTTCATTAAAGATATTTTGGAATATAAAATTTGGTTTTAAATAAAAATTAGATTAACTTTCTGAAAACTTTACTTTAAAAGATGGATTTTTTTATTGTAATTAATGATTTTCAACTAAGCAATTTTTAAATATTCAAAAATAAATTAACTGGATATACCAAACTTAAAAATTGAAGGAACAGGGGAATTATTAATAGACATTACATTTCTATATTCAACTTTGAAAAACTTTTAATTGGCTAAATGTAATGGTTGATGCATAAAGTATTGAAAACATATTTCTCCACTCAACAATACATTAACAAGATAGAATACATTTAAGACAGAGGGAAAGAAAAATAAAGAAAAAAAATAACTGCACTTCTAAAAAAATATATTGGTCTTCAAATATAATACATATACTTCTAGAAAAACATTGGCCTTATAGAGCTTTTTCAGATATGCCATTTTCAGGATTCTTGATTTGTAATGGTTTTTGTATCAATTCCTTCTGTATATAGTATAGTATATAGTATTTCGTAGCGCATGAAGATTCTATTTGGTTTTTAAAAGAATTTATAAAAATCTAGATTAGCCTGTACACATTTTCCCTCCAGTTTAATTTTTAACTAAATGAAAATAAATAACTTTTCAATCAATAAAAATAGATTTAAAGTGGTCCAATATCATTTTCAGTATTTTAAATTATATTAATATATTTCGTTCATTACAAATTTATGGGTAGTAGTTTTGAAAGCATTTACAAAAATTTTTTACTTCCTTCATTAATCTTCTCAAATTCAAAAGTGTGAGTATCAAAAGACAGCAATTTTGGTTAATAAAATAAAATAAAAAATTTAACGAAAATTACTAATTTTATTCTGAATACGTAGATTTATAAAATACAAACTTTAATAGGATTATTATTTTATTTTAATAAAATTTCTTGTTGAATACATTACTGCTCAGCGTTATAATGTAATTCAAATTAAAATTTGCTTCCTGTGCCAATTTATGTAATATTTTTGTAGGATATTTAAGACAGCACATTTTTGAAATATTTGATATTTCAGTTATACGTGATTAAAAGGGAATATATTAATGAATTAAATTAAAAAAGGAAAATGCGTTGATGAATTAAAATAAAAAAAGAAAAAAAACTATCAATAAATTGAATAAAAAAAAAAGGAAAATGTATCATTGAATTATATTTAAAAAGCAAAAATTATTCAATGTTTTATTTTTCAAAATGAATTTAATAAAATTTTGAAATTCTAATAATTAGAAAATTATACGTTATTTATAAATTGAATACATGAAATTTAATAACATTTTATATTTCGTGATTTTTATGTGTTTTAAAAGAAATATTGGAAACTTTCCTTCTTTATATAAACGAATTTTATTTTTCTAATTTTCCTTTTTTATGAATTTCTTAAAACATTTTTTTCGAAATAAATGTTAAATTGTATAACATGGATTTAGGCATTAATTTTTGTTGCTTATTGTGTTAAGTGAAATATTAAAAGTTATCTTCATTTCATATAATAAATTATGATGTTTTGCAATAATAAAAATCATTTTATTTAAAAAAAAAACAGTATGAAGGAAGTGGTTTTTGTAGTTGTGTATGACTTTTACCAGTTTACTGAAATAAGTAAAATAGGGGTTTTCTTATGTTTTGTTTGTTTTCTTATGTTTAATTTATATTTTTATGGACAATGGATTTAGAAAATTCAAATTCCTGCTGATTCTAAATTAAATACTGGGAATGATTTTTTAATTTTATAAAAAAATATTTTTAAGCATTGATTCACTTTCACAAATAAATGTTTACTTAATTATTAAAAAAACAAAAATATTTTATTTAATTGATTTTAGAAAAATTGATACGAAGGGAGATATTAGTAAAAGATATTTTATTTAAAGAAAAATTACGAAAAAAATTATAATTGCCTCGTAAATTTGTTCATGTGGGATTAAAGTGACATTTATTTCATCAAAATTGATTCTCGGCATAGATTCTAAAGCAATAAACTTGCATTCCTGCATTTGAACGTTAATTAAGTTCTATAAATAACCTTAATTAAACACATTTAACCTTGCTAAAAAACAAAATAACTACGTCACGTAATTTTAATGGCTTTTTCGTTAGAAAAGGATAATAAGTAAAAATCACTAACGTTCATGAAATTGATCACAGATATAGAAAGAAAAGATATTCAAAATACTTTTTCTGTCATCTTTTTCTGATTTTTAAAATAAAAAATATATTATTTTATAGTAAATTATTTTTTGATTTGCTTCATTTGTAATCTTGAAATTTGATAACTAGCATTTCGATATAAAGTTGAGAAATTATAGGAGATATATATTAACCGATTTGGAGATATATTGCATGGATGTAAGAAGCAAAAAAATTTTATTTTAATCGTTGATTAAAAAAAAAGGTAAAAATAAGGAATTTCTAGATATAATATCTAATAACAGAAAATCTATTCTGTATATGAGGAACACTAAAAAAATGTGGCATTTTGGTATGATAAAATAATATAAATTCTTTCATTTCGTAACGTTTAAGACTACATTGTATGCAAATAATGTCTTACCAAATTTGAATTGTGTTGATATTAGTAATTCTTTAAAAACGCATTATGTTTTCGTATTGTTGTAATGTAGTTTTAAATGTAAAGTTTTTATAAAATTGAGTACAAAATTGCATTAAAAGTAAAGATGTTTTAATTAATATATAGAAAAAATCATAGAAAATGTAAATGTAAATTGTAATAGATTACAGTTTAGATAATAATTGGTACTTTAAAAATTTACGAGGTTGAAAAGTATTTTAAAACATATATTATTCGTAAAAGCTTAAACTTTTGTTAAACGATTAAATATTTGAGTAAATTAATTTTATTACAAAATATATTACTATATCAGAAATTAATTAATTTATTTATAAAACGACGTAATTTTATTTATTTATAAACGAAAAAATAAAAATTTCCTTATATTTAATCAGAATTTTAATGGAATATTTTTGACTGCTATATTTTCTAAAGTTTTATTGAAAGTCTTATTATTATTTATTTATATATTTTTTGTTACTTCAAAGTTTTTCTATATTTTTTTACTCATTATAAATATAAAATAATGTTTAACAGTTCCCTTTTTTATTTTGTTTTTTATCTATAGAAGCATCATGTACTGTATAATTTCAACATTACGGTTTTCGTTTTCTTTCACTCACAGATGAGATTACATGCCCTAGAAATCTGTAAGGTTGCAAGGAAGGTTTTTCGTAAATGTAAGGAAAAAATTAAGAAAAACGGGTTGTTTTGTTTAATACCAAATATCAAATTTAGTCTTAGTAAAATATTTTTAGTTTGTTTGTAGTAAGATTATTTCAGATAATAGGAATTTGTAACAATACAAAATTACATCAAATTTAGACATTTTTTTATAGGTGGAAATAGATCCAAATTTCTATAATGACAAGTAAACTAATATAAATTTAACCGAAATTTTTTTGAAGTATTTTTCTGAAGTGTTGTTTAAGTTTTTTTATTCATTAAGTAATTCTTTAATTTTAATATTAGTTGATCAAACTACTTGAAAAGAATTGAATAAGATTATCCATCTTATTAACATTAAGTTCTATAATAAACTGTAAATTTATCAGTTAACGTTTCGATAACTGATAAATGTATTAATTTTTTCATAGAGTTGTTTAAACGGTTTTTAAATGCCTAAATTTTGATACAATGTGAAATAAACGATTAAACTAGTTTTTATTAAAATAGTTGTATGATTTTTAATGAAATATCATAGTATTTTAAAATGTAATGGTTGAGATTGTGACCAAAATGTTTGCAAATTAAATTCAGATATTTATCTTTGTGATAAATTTACCCTTAAAACTTTTTATGGAAATTCAAATTGGCCCAATAGCAAACAAGGTAAAAAATAGTTAAACAATACTTGTAATTATTTTATTATTCAAAATAAATAAATACAAAAAGTTAAAATTTAATTAACCTCAAACATTATCTTAGTGTTTCAATTTTATTATTCTACTACCAGTTACCATGTTTCAGAAAATAAGTAAATTTCAATCGTTACACAAAAGAATTCAGTTGTTAAACGTATATTTGTTCTTGTAGAAACAGAGAAACAATTACTTCAATGCAAGAAACTGTAAAGATTGCACCGTTAAATCAATGCTCAAATATCGGCCATTTTATCCTCTGCCTTCCAATTGTACTAGAAAACAGTTTAACAATTGCGAAAACAGTTGGGTTAAATTAATAGTATAGTATAAAGAGAAAAAAAAAACTAGTTTAATTTTCTACTCAATTTAATTTCAGTCTCGGCCGGGCGCATTACTATGCATTCCACTTCGTACAAAATATACCAGATTAAATAACTGTAGATTACTGAAGTTGAGGTCTATTTAATTAATCAGATATCAGTTTATCGTTCTTTGCTATTTTATATAATTTTTCATAACAGCGTATGAATCTTTTTTTTATATAATAGCAGTTTAAAAACAACAACTTTATAAGAGTTTTAATATGGAATGCAAATGTTTATAATATAATCATGCAAATTTTATGAAGAATTTACATGCTATTACGTGTTCCATATTATTTTAAGTTGAAGCTTAATATTTGTAGAGCAATCCTTTTATTAAAAGGGGAATAATAATATCTTATACATATTATTATATCTTAATATAATATCTACATATAATTATTTTCAGAATTATACACTTAAAGGTATATTTATTATATAATTACAATGCCTCATAAAAGTATTATCTGTTGAAAGCTTTTTAGAAAAGAACTACACAATCCAAACATTATTGACGCAATTTATGACAATTTGGAACTCTTTTGGTTAAAACCGAAACGTTTTTAATAATTTTAACCACTTTTTAGAAGTAATTCTAATTGCAGTGTCCTTTTAACGAGTAAATGCTGTTTAATTTTATGAATTAATTTAATAATACTTTTATATAATTTTAATTAGCTATGAAGTAATACTGTAAAAGCCGCACCAAAAGTAAGAAACGGAATTCTTAATTAATTATTATTTATCAACAAATTATGTTTCCTTATTTAAAAATTACCTTATCTATCTTGTACCTCTTATATTTTGTATTTACTCCCATATAAGATTTTGATTTTTGAATAGGAATTGTCTGTCCCATGTTTACAGTAAGATGCAAAGTACAAGCCGTTTTTTGGTTGTTTTCCTTAAAAGGAGTTTTAGAAATCAGATCTTGAATTTTAAAGATACAGATCTTAAAATTCGAATCTTAATACCCAATTTTTGTAAATTTTATTCCCAGATATATGACAGAATATGGGTATCATCAAGTAATTAAAAGACCCAAAACAATTCAATGATGCTTAAAACTGAAATAATGTGGATCTATCGTATAATCTTATAAATAGCACCAAACATGCTTTTGTACAAAATAAATTTCAAATTTTTCTTAGAAATTTTATAAATTGATTCAAAAGACAAGAAAGAATTTATTCAAAAATTCATAATTAATCCCTCTTTTCAAGAGGACTCAATATAAAATTCATAAACATGAGAACTAACTTAAAATAAAATTAATTAAAAAATACGTAATATACATTTAAAAGTCCAAAATTCCTATATTATTTTTTTAGCATTTTTAATAGCTACTTATTTAAATTTTTTGTACATTATTGAAGACAGTTGTAGAGATATAGCCCATAATATTAAAATTAGTGTAAACTGAAGATTTCAAATTATTCTTAATAACGTACATGTTTATGCTTTAATAAAGATTTTTTTCTTGTATGAAGTTAAGCTACTATTTGAATTCGCATGAAAATATGGTTTGTTGAAAATTTGTTTTGTTGAAAAATTATTTAAAATCTGTTGTTTGTTCATGAAAATTTCGGCTTATAAAAAATTTCTAAATTACTGCAGGGTCAGACAAGAGTAACCCTCAAATAATTCCAGACCCTCAAATAATTCCTCCTCCAGACCCTCAAATAATTCCTTGATTTTATCCAAATTGCTTTATAGCATTTTTAATTTCAATCTACTTTAGTGCATCGAATTAACATTAAGAAATAATGTTACGATTATTTCATTCAAATAGATAAATTTAATGCATATATTTAATTTTATAATAATTGCATACCAAGGAAATACTGCATTAAATGTTATATTCTCATGAAGTAAAATGAAAGATTAATTTGTAAATGTTTATTGTAGATAAGCTAATATGTATACTTGAGCATAATATCTAATTAAGCTTAAGCGATGTTATAATTGGATATATTTTTGTTTTAATTTAATATAGCAACTTTTCCTTAAACGAAAAACAAAATTCAGAATTAAAGTGATAAAAGAAAAAAAATCAGGAGATTACATTATACGCATAAAAGTAAGTACATCTTCCTTTTGAACTCGAGAATCCTACCATCCGTCTTACAAGAAGATTGATCGCTAGCATAAACTTACTTGTCTGAACACGCCAGTGTTACCTCGCGAGTCGGGAAAATTAAGAAGCTTCTTTTATCTGATGACTCAAAACTATTTCATTTTTGTCATCAATCTTATATTATAGAGAATTTATCAATTTAGGCCTCATTTTTTGATGGTGACCGGAGACGCGAGAAATAAATCGTTTTTAACAGTTTCAATGCTGATTTTTATCCATAAAATGAAACGTATGACTTTCATTCTGATTTAGTCTTTCTAGAAATATGTATTATAATGTCATTGCCCTTTCAAGACCTTTGGGAGAATAGGAAAAATGTAAATTATGGTGAATGAGGTGCATAATAATAAAATAAAATTATGCACCATAAATTAAATTAATATAAAATTAAAATCATTAAAAAAATGAATAAAATTAAATTATGGTGCTAAATAATAAAATAAATTTTTTTCTATAGCTTCCTCTCATTTAAAAACATACCATATTTCGAATCTATCATAATATGCTTAGAGTATCTGAAAAGTATAGTGAAAGATAATTTTTTAATTTGAAAACAATAACATTATTGATGTTTATATCCTTTATCCTTTAATAAATAATATCCTTTATCTTTGATGTTTGACCTACATGAGTAATAAAAATATTTTGTTTATTTTTGAATCGTAATTTTATAAATGTCATAATTGTTATAACAATCTTTACATATTTATACAAAAGGAAACATTTTAGTGATGAATTCCAGAGCAAATGAATAGTTAATTAAAAGAAGAATTAATAGTAGAATAATTTAATTAATTAATAACAGAATAAAAAGCAAGATAAATAGTGAATTGAAATATATTTCATTGAATTTCATTTGTCTAATTTTTAAAGTAATCTGAATACATTTTTTTTATGTTTATAGTTAATAAAATAAAAAATTTCTTTCAATAGCTTACTCTCATTTAAAAACATACCATCTTTTGCATCAATCATAATATTCTTAGAGTATTTGAGAAATATCGTATACAATAATTTTTGAGTTTGAAAACAATAACATTATTGATGTTAAACTGAAGAAAATATTTAGAAGGAAACAATATTTTGACAGATAAGCTTTGTTTACTTTAATGTAATTATAAATTGAACACCTAGCAATTCTATTCTCATAATTATTAAGATATAATCAGTTGCTCTAAAGAAAATAAATTGTTTCTTTCAATTGATTTCGTACAGATATTAAGGATTGTTTAAAAATACAAATATTCTTAAATATTTACCCTTACTTTTATTTTTTGCGGAATTTTTGCTTACAAATATTCTTAATATTTGTTTATAAATAATATTTGTATGTAATTATATCTTATATTTGCATCTTATCTTATATTTATACTTTAATATTTCTACCTTATCTTATATTTGTACTTTAAATATATATTGCTTTTTAAAAGTCATGAAATTAATTTTAAAATAATAAAAACGTATCGTTTTAAAGAAGAAAAAATATTATTCAAAAGATCACAAAGTTTACTGGTTTGAAAACTTTTTTGGTATTTTTCTCTGTGAATCCCAAAGAAAAGTATTTTTAATTCTTTAAACATTTATTCGTTATTTTAATAAAAATTTCTTAATAATAAAATATTTGATCTATTATATTTGGATTGTGTATTAATAATATTTTGATTTTGATTTTAAATTAATTATCAATTAAATATGGAAGTAAGCAATATTTTTTCTGTATCGCATTTTGGTTTAAGGATTTAAATGTGTTAAAATTATTTTACAAAACTGTTTCCTTCATTGCTATTATGAATAACTGAACAAAAGTTATTTTACTTTAATAACTGCTTTTACATATGTGATTATTATAATTAAGATTTATTTTTCTCTTAAATTATCTTAAATATATTTGTTTCATTGATTTTCAGAAAATGTTTATAAATTATTACAACAAATTACTCAAAATAATGAAAGAAATGGACATTTTCACTGCTTTGCGTGTTATACTTTCAAATAATTAATTTAAAGTGATTAAAAAGAAAATTTCAATAAAATAAATTAAATTTTTATATCGGTTTGTGGTGAGTAGGTTTAATAATCTTAATTTTAAAAACAAAATAATTAAAGTCACTCAGGTAATATGTATAACAAATAAATATAATTTTAGCCTTTTTTATCTTATTCAATAAAACTCTACTTTTAATTAGAGCTACATTTAATTTATACTCCAAACAACTTTCATTTAACTAATTCATACTACAACAACTTTAATTTATGTTACAAACAACTTTCTATCTTAATTGAATACTATGTTGAATTAAATATAAAGGGAAAAAAATATTTCAATACAATTAATTCATTCAATATTTCAAAATAATTTTGAACTTTTTATCTGTTCTTTGCTATAAATAAACAGATAAATTTTTGAATTAATTGTGCTTTTATTGCTATTCAAGGACTTTGTACTTATAACTAATACTTTTCGTCCATCTTAAAAGTTTGATACCAAGGTAAATGAAGATCTTTTTCTTCTAATAATTTCCAGAAAATCAAAAAATCTTAATAGAAAAACATATATAATAAGATAAATCGCTTTTACAAAACGTCATTCTGAACCAGTAATATCCGAAATTTTAAATCGCAATTTATCAATAGCGATCAGACATTCCTCTAACTTTTGAATTCTCGCATGCCTTTTTTCACTCAACAAGTCAAGTGATACACTTTAATGAAAACAGTTGGCACTCTGACGAGATGCCTGGGGCACAAATCCTGTTATTGACCGCAAAAATCGACCAGTCCTATCGATTGATGTCTTTTATTCTGGGCTGTAAAAGCCAAGCTTTGTTCATTTGAATTGCTTAAAGTGTTCATCATTCCATTTACATCAATGCAAACTTAAGTTGCTTTTTATATAGCAAAGCTTTTACATATTTTTGTCATTGCTTTGAATGTAAGATCAAACTTCACATTCTTTGAAAAGAATCCGAAACATTCATTTATACATCAAATGCTCTATCAATATCATTTATTATGCTTAATTGATTGAAGTAAGATTACTGAAATATTTTTCTATTTCATTTTCCTCTGATAATCAATAAGTGAACATAATTTTTCGGCAAATATTTAACTACTTGCATATATGTATCGGCGTTGAAGAAAATAAAAAACATTTTTAATTTTGATAAATTTTCTGAAGAAAAATATCTGAGCAAAATTAAATCTTTGAGGTTTTAAATAACTCCCTTAAATAATATAAATTATCTAAATAAAACAATCATTCTTGTCCAAGAATTACCAATAATTTTTTTCAATTTTAATTTGTTAGTATTTATTTTTAAGAATATAACAACATTAGTTTTAGAAAATAAATTTAAAACTAGTACTGTACATTTTCTACCATATTTTTTACAATAACTTTTTTTACAGTTAACTTTTACTTCTTACCTATGATTTTTAACATTTTTTTTACAATAACTACCATATTTTTTACAATACGTATGGTTTTTGGTAATTTCGGGCAGTGAAAATCTTATGACAATAAAAAATGACTTTTTTATTTAATTAAAAATAATTACTAAAATTTTTCGTATCTTTTGGCTGCGAATTTTGGAATGAAATGATAAATTCAGAGAAAAAGGCTGAATTTCTGAATATTAGAGTTTTTTTGTTATGATGGAACATACATCCATTTTTATACATAGAGTAAGTTTATATGGATAAGTGAATTAATTGAACCTATTTTAAATCGTAAGCTGCTCCTGCATTAACCTATCTGATATTCTCAGTGTTCATGGAATTGTTTTATATTTTTAAAATTGTTCCATTCCCTTTCAGAATTTAAAATAAATTTCTAAACAATGTATATTTTAAGATTCTGTTCATATTTTTATATTTTGATTCCAAAAGTAATTACCTTTTACTGATTTAAATTTAAAAGAAAATGTCCCTTTCTGAATTTTTTTTTTTCATTTAGTACATAGGTAAGTTAAATATCATAAAGGCTTATTTAGTTTGTAATTATGGATATGTAGGTGCATTGCTAATATTATGTTAAAATTGGATTTTTCCTGGTAGAAAGGATCCAAATAAATTTATAGATTTAAAAGATTGAATGTGAAATAATGATCGAAATTATTGATTAATTATTTAGAAATTTTATCCTCACACAAGTTTCTGAGAACTCTATTAATAATGCATATAATTACACTCTTATTTATTACGTGTATAATTACATTATAAATTTTATTACCAAGCCGTATCATTTGTCATTTAGCTCATCTTTTACAAACTAGGGAACATTTATAACCGTACCAAATTCAACAATTCCTTTTCTGCTCAAATAAATATTTTCAAATATAAATGCCAGTAATATGAGCAACTTTTGCACTACCCTATATAATAATAATAATATGTGTTTAATGATAAGGGCCTTTGTTAAAAAGATAATATGTTTTTTAATTCGTGGGATATAATATAAATTACAATAAAACACGGAAAATACACAACTGACTTGATTCGAATGAGTTACAGTTTTCGTAATAAGAAGGTAAAAGAAAAATATTTTTTAATAACTTTTTTAAAAATATATCGGTTTTATTTTGTATTACTTGATTATTTTGATTATAATAAATTGTAAATGCATAAAATAAATGTATTATTTCATAAAAATTAAAAATTAAAATTAATGTTACACATTCAAATTTACCGAATAAGAAGGAAAATAAATTTTGTACATGAATATATTATTCAGAATCAGAATTTAAAAAAAAATGTCAAAAAAAATATATAAAACTTAAACACTTTAGATATTTAAATAACCATACTGCAATGAAGTGAATATTATGCCATTAGTATTATTTAGTTTCATTGTATTATAAATTAGATAATTTATAAAAGATAAATAAGCATTTTAGTTCATTATAATTTTAAATCATTCTCATTTAGGTTATCATGTTGGTTTCCCAAATATCGAATAGCTGCATTAAAGGATTTCAGGCGTTATTTTTAAGAATGGGTAACGTACTTTATTTTACAAAAAAAGTCGGTTTTCATTAAAATGTATTTTACTTTTTTTAATTGATAAATGTTCAAAAAAAAGTATATATAAATATTGATGTCCTTTAATTCACACTTAGTTTTGTGAAAATTATCAAAGTGTAACTTATTTTTAAAAAGCTAGCCTTAGTATATGTGAACAGATAATATAAATAATCTATAATACGTTTATGCAAGATGAATCTTGAAGAAAAAAATATCTTATTGATAATACACAAAAAACCAGGCGAATTTAGTAAATGTGTGTATCTAATTACAAAATCGTGATTATGCTTAGAACTACTTTAGAAATTTGGCACATTTTAAGTTAAATAAGATGGTAATTGCCTTCAAGTTTTTAAATACAATTTACATTGTTGAACTAAATTATTAATACATGATGAATGTTAGATAAATAAATAAATTTTCAGCTTCAATAAAAAAATTCTAATGTTAGCTATTAACAGTAACAATTAATTACTTTATGATAAGTTAAATACTTTATTAAGTTGATACTTTAAATCTAAAATGTTTACAAGTTTAAAAAATTCCATCTTTAAATAAATTTTTTAAGTATATAATAGTTAAGATTTATGAAGAAATTTAAATAAAATGAGCTAACTATTGATTAACTAATATCAAAATAAAAAATGTTTTTGAAGTAAATGAGGATAAGTGAGTTATTTAATGTCTTGTGAATCGTGCTAATTTTTATTTTAATTTGAAAATCCTTCAAAATAATCAAGAAAGTTGTTCTTTACTTACCGGAATCTTCAGTAAAGATAGCTTCTTTAGCTTCTGAAAGCGTTATCTGAGACTCTTTGCAGTCTAGCACCTAGAAAGAAAAATATATATATTGAATTAAAAAAATTAGAAAACACGAGCAATTTTGTTTCACTTTTAAAAAAGATATTTAAAAACTTGTTGTTTTTTTCTAATAAATAATTATGTCTGATGGAAAAATTCCTCTCTAACTAATACTAATACTATATGAAACTTGCACAGCTAGTGCGCAAGAGGGTTCCAATTTGAACTTGCTAGCGACATCCACTACACAGCGACATCCATTACCGACGTCCATGTGCTAGCGACTTCCATTGCATAGCGACGTCCATCTGCTAGCGACGTCCATCTGCTAGCGACGTCCATCTGCTAGAGAGGTCCTCTCTACTGTAAAAGAAGCATACTCGATGGCGATCATATCAGTGTATAAAGTATCTTGTATTGTTAATCAGATTGGAATTTCTGAGTTTTCTTCTAGTTACGCAAATGAGGAGCCGGTTACCCCTAAAATTCATCCCGAAAAACAATGTCTTCTTTTATGGCCCATCGGCAAGCTGTTCGTAGAATATGAAAAATAGATATAAATGATGGAATCATATTTTGAACACAAGGTCCACTGATGTTTAAAAAATTAAATAAATAAAAATAAAATTAAAAACACATAACAGCAAACTAAAACATAAATTTTAAATTTTATGGAACTAATGATGGAAAGCAAATTAAGAAATCGTTCCAATACTGCAGAATTCTGTGCAATTCAATTACGGCCTATGTTTTTTCATATATAGATTAATTTGTTGCCTGATGGCCAATTGGCTAGCTCTCTGGCCTTCGGTATCATAGGCTTGAGGTTCGAATCTTGACGATGTCATGGATGTTTTCTAGTAGTTCGGAATACATGTTAAACTGTAGGTCTCGGTCTAATTAGCACAAAGTGTGCACAAAATGACCATAAAGCGATAAACCAAACTATAGATTAATTTATTTCGCTCCTCACTTTCATCCTTAAAAAAGTATAAATAACTCCCACTGGAATAACATATTACCCTTCTGAACTATCTGAAATTTACTAATAATCATTTCTTAATTCAGCAATAGGGATCATGCAATTCAAAAATATCACGTGTAAGAATTTTACAAAAATAATACTTTATATTCTGCTGGTTTCCATGAGGAATCTTCTTTTGCAAAGTTGCAGTTTCGAGATCGTTTCTGATTGATTCAACGCGTAAGCTATCAAATCCACGCTTCAATTTCCTGAAATTTATTTTTATTCTTGCTGCTTTCTTCTCAAGCTAGCTAGAGTTATCCTATAAACTCGTTTTTACAGAAAAATGGAATAAGAACAACCCTACTTTGATCAAATAACTTCTAAAAGAAACAATAAAAAGTGAAAGGAGCAAGAAGAAAATGATGTTTTCTAATTTACTCCTTCCTGTCTATCCGCAGAAACCTTACATCAGTCAGTTGTTTCTACGATTTTACCTTTTCAGGAAATAAATAAATGATGTGAAGGCTAAGAAACAATTTAAACTTGCATGTCACTCTCTTGTGGGAATTTAAAGAAGTTTTTCCGGATTGTTTAAGGACACTTTTACTTAACTGGAAAAATGCCAAAATGTCACTTGTTATCATGCCTTTCAATAAAATGTATCTATATTTTACTTCGCATAATAAAAATGCTAAAATATTTTTAAATATAAATTTATCGATCGCCTTTTATTAGAATTTTTAAATAGGCTATGAATAATTATTTTAGTGGTTGTGGTTATTTGATCAAACTTGATAACTTTGATTAAAAAATTAATTTTTTTAATAAATAATATTTGATTGTAATAAAAAAAGGTAGAACTTTCCAAGAGTAGCAAATTACTATAACTTGAAAGTTAAATTTTTAATGAATTACAGAAACTGGAATCGAATACACCAATACTTCTTCATGTAATTTTTGATCAGCACGCTATAAAATAGCACTTTTAATTTTCGATTGTTTCTAAAGGCACTATCAAAAACATACTATATAAATATGAAAAAGCTAGAATTTTCCAAAAGTAGCAAAATTACTATAACTTGGAAAGTAAAATTTTTCATGAATTACAGAAACTAGAATCGAATAAGCCAGTATTTCTTCCTGTTATTTTGATCTGCACTCTGTAAAATAGCACTTTAATTTTCGATCGTTTCTAAAAGCAATATAAAAACATACATAAAAATAACTAGCTAAAAATAGTTAGCTATAATATAAAAACAGCTAGCTTTTTAGATTTTTTTTCATACATAAAAGTATTGAAGTACCCAAGAGTAGCAAAATTACTATAATTTGAAAGTTATATTTGTAATAAATTACAGAAATTGGAATCGAATACGTATTTTATGAATCGAATTGTATACGAACAGTATTTCTTCATGCAATTTGATCTGAGCACTATAAAATAGCACTTTTAATTTTCGATGGTTCGTAAAGCGAATATAAAAGCATACTGTCAAAATCTGAATATTGGCAGCATTGCAGCTTTTATACGATACAATTCTATCTGTTTACTATCCAGGGTTGTTAAAACCAGTCATAATTGTGAATTATGATTGAACTTAAGAGTAACATATTTTAGACTAAATGTAAATAATTAAGAATTATCTGAAGTTAAGTATATAAATGAAAAGTAAAGGATTTGAAAGGAATTTTAAGTATAAATTCAACCTTGCAGAATTACACCTTTGTGGCCAGAACAACCTGGTGGACAACACATTGGATTTCTTACATATGGATTTGAACTTAATTTGCATCATACCTGCTTTTCTAATGGTAGATAACCTCAGGCAAAAAAATGGCATTCGTAAACAAAAAACTAGAAACTTGGAAATAATTATATTTTGTTTCAGTGAAATGTAGAACAAACTTTTGTAGACTCAAATACAATTTTATATTTCTTTCAGTACGAAAAACAAATTTAATAAAAATGTTGGTGAAAAGTGCGGCCTAAAATGAAATGAAAGCGCTTTAATGTATGCTAAAAACCAATTTCCAAGCAAAAATATAGCATAAAAGGTAAGATTCGTAGAAATCCAGATAAAAAGGGTTTTGAGACTCAAACTTTTAGAGAAAAGTTAGAAGTGCGCTGAAACTTTTGACCTAGGAAATATTTCAATAGGTGCTTCAATATTTGCTAAGAGATAGAAAGGCTATGGCAATATAGAGTTTGAGAAAAAATTTTACTTTTTTACCATACTTCTGCATATTGAACAACACCTAAGCTATCTCATATTTCATTATGGCGCTTTTTCAGCAAAGAAAATCCAAACTCTGGTAAAGTTCCAATATGGTATTTTCAGAAGAGAAAGAAAATAATCATAGATGAAAAAATAAGCCAAACTGTTATGCAATAATTCTTCAAATGTAATACAAGAGGAAAAAAGCAAAATTTAATCTTTATATACCACTGAAATTTAATTAACTTTGACAGAAGCTTCTATTTAAAATATCTAATAAATAAATTATAATTACTAAGTTTTGTCGACCCATTTCATGTAAAACATTGTTTCCAAAAACACTCATAGATTACGTTTTGTCATCGAAAATGTTTAAATAAAATGAACAATTATATAAATATAACCTCTTAGTGAAAGGTTAGAAAAATTTCAGCCTGTCATGCCATAGTAAATGAAAATATTATTTTATATTGTCCACAATGTGCTACAAAAACTGCTAGCAAAAATTCTTCGCCTTCTCCATTTTTGTTAAATTGAAATCTTCTTTGATTGTTAAATTCAATCTTTTAAATTCTGAGCAACCATACTCCGTCTTACTCAATGTATTACCATCTACAAAGCCAATTTAGATCAATATAAAAGTAAACGGTTAGTGTGCTGCCAATATGCTTTTGTTAAACCTCCAAATTGTTGTATTTTTTTTACCTTATCTCTGAATAACACTAATTTAGTTAAGCGGAATATTAATTTACAGGATGAATAATACCAATCTGGTTGGATCATAATTTCACTTTACAGTCTGGAAATATTTTATATAAAATTATCAACAAAATATTTAAGCTATGTTTACTTAACGAGTATTGTTTAGGTAAAATACCTATTATGATACAATACAATATTTGTTACAAGTGCTTTAAATAATGAAATATTTTTCTTACAATGTAAACAAAACATTACAAATGTAATTTAACTTAAACGAAACGTAAATTTAAACAAAATAATATTTATTTAATTTTTCTCTAATTTATTTCCTCTCGTATATTTTGTACAAATTCCAAAAGCATAAAAACTAAGAGGCTGGTTTTCAAACGAAGCTTCATGAATTACCGAAATTTGTTTTTAAATGAAAGTTAATTAGATTTTAAATATAATCAACTCTAATATCAAATTATAACATTTAGATACTTATAATATTCTAAATAACATATACGTAATTTGTTTTTATCATGAATATCTCTTTTCATTTTTTTTTTAACGTATAAAGCAGTAGTGGACACAGTGCTTTATCAATAAATTTTATGGAAAGTTATTTTTACTAGAGTTAAAATGACTATAGTAAAAGTGACTGTCATTAAATGTATGAGTTAGAATACTTCATACATTTAATACGATCTAATCGTTAATATACTTATATAATAATTAATCGTTAGAATCTAAAAGAAAACAAAAAATTGAAATTTTTGCTTCACAAGCTTTCATTGCCATGGAATTTCACGAATAGCTATATAAAAATCGTTAAAAAAATATTTTATTTTTGTTGTTATCACTTCCACATGCTCACACCCTAAAGACCTTTTGGCAACATTCAGTTTTTAAGTTCTAGAATCGAAATGAAAAGTTGTAAGGTGGATCAAAAATATGAATAAATAAAAAGGAATTTCCTGAAATAATTATAGTAAGATTTGCCTACGGATATGAGTATATTCCAAACATTATTTTCAATTTAAGTCAAAAATAATTACGAAGAAAGAATACTTCGTTTATTAGTTATTATTTTTAATTGAGAACGTAAACTGCATATTTATGGCAATATTACTCAACAGAGAATTAATGTTATACGAAGAATGGCGTAGAAAGTTATCTTGCTGACTGTTTTGTTATGATACAAAAAAATTAATTATTTGTGGCTAATATGTCATCAGAGCATGGAAAGCAAGACGAATAATTAAAGCTAACTTTCTCTGCTAAGAATTCCATTTAAATCAGCTTAGAAATTAAATAAAAATTGAAAAATATTGAATAAAACATTTTTTTTTGCTTCAGGAAAAAAAACATGCAGCATGTAAAGCGATTATTAATTAAGTCTGTAATTTTAAGCACGCGTCATGTCTTTCTCAGCTGTTTGTTAATTATTGCGTGAGTTAATCTCAGTCTTAATGGAAGAAACATAATTTTTACGCTGTTGAAATGTTTTAATGGTGTGTTATATTACATTAACGGATAAATGATTTTTAATAAATTATTTCAAACTTTAAACCTTAGGACAGCTTTTTCTTCTCAGCAAACTTCAACAATTTCATGTTTCTTATTAATCTTTCTGTTTTTATATAAAAAGTATTGTTTGAGTAGCTTAAAAATGTGAAATTTTATTAAAAGAATTTCGTATTATTAGGTTTTTCATGAAAACCAGAATTAAAAAAAAGGGTTAGTAATGAATTTTGGTTTGTAATTGAATAATTATATTCTATAAATGAAGATACGTTGAAAGGTTTATAACTATAAATAACAAAAAAAGTTCTGGATTATTAATAAAATTATTATTTCGTATCAGGATATTAAAGAAAATTTTAAAATAGGTAATTTTGTTTAACAAAGCTATAAAAATATTACTTTTTATATATTCCTCTTTAGCAGTATAATTACCCCTTACTATTTACCAAAATTAGATTTATATTAAAATTTACAGAGTTAAAAGAAAAGCAAATGATTACCAGCATTAAGAAATGAATTTGATATAATTCAATAAGTGTTTTCATTTAAATTTGAAAAAGAGTTTAAATTATTTTTATTGTTCTATAAGAACAATTTAAGTTCCTCTTAAATATTAAATGAGATATTAATTTGCAAAACAAAAAAAAATTCCATAGAAAACTAACTCAATCAACTTAAATGCAATCAACAGAAAGAAATTAATAACATATTCAAAATTTAAATGCGATGGGATTTATTCAGACTTTACATTAGACATATTATCCTGTTTCTTTTATTTTGGCTGTTGTGTAGCAAAAACTGCTCACATATGTATACATATATACGGAAGTATACGTATACGTATATACATACGTACGCATAAACATCACAAACGTATACGTATACGTATATACATACGTACGCATAAACATCACAAACGTATACACGTACGCATAAACATCACAAACGTATACACGTATGCATAAACATCACAAACGTATACGTACGTATATACCAGTTTATTTCCAACAAAGAGCTCCACATAATTTATTCAATAGTTCATAAAAAATTACTGACACTTTTGGTTTAAGTATTTTTTTTAAATAGAAGCATTTTTTCTTAAGAAATTTCACCAAAAATTAAATTTATCATTGAACAGCAATAAAATATTAAACTTTAAAGAATAATGCAATAATTCATTCAAATTTATTCACATATACAAAGATATTTATGTATGCCTAAAGAATTTAATAAAGACATCTTTTAAAAGACGTTTTTATAAAATTATTGAGAAAATATTAATATTAAAGAGAAAAATAATTCCATTAATAAGAATCTTTTTCTTAAAAAGAAACATGGTATGTAACCAGGATTCATGAAAAATTCAAAGTAATTATTTTATATAAAAAGTTTCAACTTTTATAACAAAATTGCAACAAAAATTTATTAATGGCATTTATTTTTTGCATTCTTCTTTCCTTTTTTTCTGTTTCCATTCATGTATTTATTGTTATTTTTATTTTAAATGTCTTAATGTATCTTCGGATTCAATATTTTAAGTATTTAATATGTTCTATATTTATTCATTTGACGGTACTTTGTGCTCGTATAGAAATTTCAACTCAGTATTATATTTCAAGTGCAATACATTTATTCTTTAGTTATTATATATGCTTATTGCTGCTCGTATATTGCGTATTTCAGATATTACAGATATATTATTGAATATTTTAAGCGTCAAAATTGTTCTTTCTATGCATTTTAATATTATTATTCCGTTAATATTCTTGTAATCATATATTTTTTCCAGTTGTAGATTTTACAGTGCTATACAAATTAGTGCAGTACTGTAGTTATTTCATAGGTTCATGATAAAAAATTAAAATAGATGGGTTGCTTCTTTTATACATTAATAAAACAAGAATAAATTATGAGATAAAATTTTACACCAGTACAACATAAGCATATTAATATCCGTAGTAACAGTTCAAATATATTAATATCTGTAGTTATCTGGAGGGTTCAGGTTTGAATCTGCTGTTAGAATCTGTTGTAGTCTCTGATCTCAGACACGAGGATATAGAGGCCATTTCAAACGGCTTATTAAAACTATATATCGCATCGACAGACAGGCTTTCTGGTGGGAGTTTCCATGCTTTCTTCCATATCACACACAAAATGCAGGCTAGTTTCTCCTAAAAGTCGTCTAATAAAGTAATGTCTTAATTACCCTTCAATGAGCTTTTAAAAAAACGGGTCTACCAAACCCCAGGTACGACAAAAATTCAGTGGCTAAGAGTCTCAACTAATGACAGAATCGGTTGCGATATGATTGTATAAAGTGTTAAATGATTGTATAAAGTGTTAAATAAGTGTATAAAGTGTTATGATTGTATAAAGTGTTATGATTGTATAAAGTGTTAAATGATTGTATACAGTGTTATCCTTGTATAAAGTGTTTTCGGATATATATTTAATTTTTTAAGGCTGGTTAAAAGCGGATCATTTATAACAGTAACTCCAAGAAATAAAATATTTTTGTTATAAATTAATAGAATCTGCTTTTCAATCTCTATCTCATAATAATACAATTCAATTATTTGATGCAATGTTGTATTATATTCGCCATCAAATAACTTCGTACTTCATTCAGTAAAATTTCTAATGAAATTTAAGAGAAAATTTTAAATATTTCTGCTTATCATAAAGAATTAATTCATCATTACGTTAGTAAAATAAAATGACTTTGTCATGTAAAATGCAAGATTAAAATATCTAAATGCATCATTGCCGCTAACTTTAATTCGTATGAAAGAAAATTTAACTAAAGCTTGATTAAATAAGTGGATAAATAATGTATTTGTTAACAAATATTAAGTGAAAGGATTTCCGGTAAATAACTTCATATATTTAGGTTAAAATGGAGGCAATTCATTAAAGGAATTAAATTTATTCTAAATCAAATTTGAAAGGGATTAACTCACAATAATTTAATTATAAATACCCTTCGTTAAATGCATATTATTTGGAGTAATACAAACATTTTCATTTCCTATGTGATTTTTATTATTTCTATTTTCCCAAAATGAGATTGGCGTCATAAATAATATATTCAATTAATTAGAATTAACTATTTTCTGCGTTGTTTTATTAGGGTAAATATTTCCTTCCTCCATTTTTACTCACAATTTTCTAAACAAGTGTTCTATAAATTGTTAATTTTTTTTTTTCTGTTGATACATTTTCCATGTGTTATAATCCGTAATAATTTATAAGAATTTATATCCGTAATAATTTATATCCTTAATAATAATCGGTAATAATATATATCAGTAAATATTTTTCCTTCCTCCATTTTTACTCACAAGTTTCTAAACAAATGTTCCATATAATGTTAATTATTTTTCTATTGATGCGTTTTCCGTGTGTTATAATCCATAATAATATATAATAATTTATATCCATGATAAAAATCCGTAATAATATATATCAGTGATAAAAATCCGTAATAATATATATCAGTAAATATTTTTCCTTCCTCCATTTTTACTCACAGTTTTCTAAACAAATCTTTCATATACTGTTAATTTTCTTTCCGTGTGTTGTATTGATTAATATTATGACACTATACATATATCGATAAATGCATCAATAAAATCCAATGTATAAATGTAATGTATGTATGTAATGTAAAGGAGTTTTATCTAATTTAAAATTAAGACGGGAGATGGTTCTTATTAGAAGCTCATTAGATATCTTAAAAATAAAATTAGATATCATGTATGCAAAATTTATTAGTGTAGATAGAAAAATATCTTACTCTATTTGTTGAAAAAAAATCAAAAACTATTCACAGGAAATTCAGAAATATCTATTGAAAATATATCTGCCTTTAGCCAGTATTCTTGAATTCTTATTCTTTAAGGTATAAATCTGAAATAATCTATTGCGATCCCTTTCTATGAATGTAGCCAGGCCTTTAACAAGACGTCTCGAAAACTCGTGAAAGCATAAAAAACGAAATATTTCTAGACGTTCGATATTTGTGGGCAAGAAAGTCGATTCCTATATAGCTTCAAACTCTAAAATTTCAATAAATTCTTATCTCTGATATAAACTGCATACACACTTACGCACACTTGTTGGAGAGAGTTCTCAGTTTTTCTTTTTAAAGGTTTTTCCAAAAGTATAGCATTACATTTTGAAATTCAGAAAGCACTCGTTAGTTCAATATATTGTAGAATAGTGAATTTTTACTGATCTCTGCCTATGGAAAAGCGCTTAAACAATGATTACTTAAATTCGAAAGTTAAAATTTTAGTTCATTAACTGACTCACATTTAATTAGTTGTCAATTTTCTTTTTTAAAGGTTTTTCCAAAAGTATAGCATTACATTTTGAAATTCAGAAAGGACTCCCTAGTTCGATATATTGTAGAATAATGAAAAGTTTTAACTAAGTTTAAAAGTCTAAGGAAAAGCGTTTAAACAATAATTACTTTAAAGATATTGCAAAGTAGTAAAAAAAGATTGTACTGCTGTATGTATTTGAGGAGCGTTTAAGCAATAATTACTTTATAAATATAATTTGAAGCTAAAAATTTTAGTGCACTAAGAGCTCACAATTAATTAGTTAATTTTTTTTAACTTAATTTTTCTTTTTACATTTTTTTCCAAAAGTATAGCATTGCATTTTGAAATTCAGAAAAGACTCACTAGTTCAATATATTATAGAATATTGAAGTTATTATTGATCTCTGTGCATGGAAAAGTGCTTTAAACAATAAGTACTTTAAAGACGTAATTTGAATCTTATGAACTAATTGACTCACAATTAAAGTAAGAATGATTCGCTAAATCGCTGAAATTGTCCTCGTGAAAAAAATGTTACTTTTGAGTACGAGAGAGACCAGTTATTTAATGAGAGTAATAAATTAAATTTAATGAAAAAATGATTAACCATTGAAATATATAACTCATTTCATAGATAATTTTGACATATTATATTTTTTATAGTCTTGTATTTCTATTTTTCTTTTAAAGTGCTGTTATTGAAATGTGCCAATCCATAACAAACATTTTTCATTTATACAGTCGAGTGTTACCAGTCTGTATATTTAAAGAAATAAGGAAAAAGGGAAATAAGTAATATAGCCATTTTTCCCAATAGTTTTAAATTATAAAAATATAGTCTTTGATTTTAATAAAATTTTAATATTTAAAATTATTAACTAATAATAATGGTTTTAGAGTTTACTAGAAATTCAGGTGTCATTAGTTACAATTATCAATAAATTTATTGGATTTTATTACCAATTTAATCACTATGTAGCGCTTATAAATCTATTCAATACATATTTGATGTTTATATTGACGCAAAACCTTGTATTCATTATTTTCTAGATTATAGCATAAAACAAATAATTGAGTGGATATATATATTTCAATGATAATCATTTAAAAGAAACTGCAGGAAAAATTTTTTTATTTACAGGATAAATTCCCTTTAACCTTTCTTTTTTCGTTCTTTTTACATTAATTAAACATTATTAGTATTTTTGTAGTTTTGTCTGCACACTATTTTACAGCCATTAAAACACTAAGCAATCGACTCTGCAGTTTTCTAATATAATTAAATAGTTTGGTTTTTGAATAGAAAAAAACAAAAAAGACATCTTTTTCGCTATCTGACAAATCTATTCTAAAATAATTACTATCTGAAAAAGTGATTCATTAAATATTTTTAAATGAGTTGTAAATATCAGAAAAAGATAGATTAAAAGAACCGAAACATTTCTCTTCAAATTGCTTCCTACTCAAATAATTGAAGCATGGAAAAGCAAAAAAACGCCCTCTTTTTGAATTATTTTGAAATAAAATTACACAAACAAGAGAATAAAAAAAAAAAAGTTGAAAGAGTTTTTGAATAGATAAATAAAAAACAAGAGCAAATACTTCATGTCACCTGAAGTTGATAAAGCAAATGAAAATGGAATATTTGTTTTCTTTTATCGTCTTTGCGTGTTTTTTCACCACCATTTCTGGGAAGCTTTTGTTGAAATGGGGGGAATTACTGGAATAGCTTCGTGTTTAATTTTTACCTTAAAAATATGGCTATACAATGCCTTCAGGTGCGGGAAATAAAGTCTTAAAATAATAAATGAGGTGTCTGTATTTAAAGCTGAATACAGATGTAACGTAAAAATTAAAGTACCAATATTTAATTTGAAATCAGTTTAACTAAACCCTTATTAAGAACTTTTTTCTAAAACTATACTACGGAGAATTCTCCTTGTTGATAAATACTTAACTACTTCTTCGAAAACAAGTTCTTTGCGAGTATTCGTAATGAAGTCCTTTTTTCAGTACAACTAGAAAGAATTCCGGGCTTCTAGCATAACAACTGGGTTGTTTTAGAAATCCGTTCTACATTAAAAATGCCATGGTATTTTATATATTGAGAACTATCTGGGAAAATAGTTTGAAAAATGGTATTTCCACTATTTTCAAAGAATATGGGATTCAAAAAATATTTCAAAGAAAATCTTATTGGAACTCCATGGGTTGTTTAACTAAAATTTAAAATAATGTATTGAATAAAATAATTTCTAGTAATCTTAGTAATAATTTACTGATCATTATAACATATGGTTGTGATAACAACTTGTGACCTTTAAACTAATAGATTACAGCCTATTCGATCAAAAGTACTGTACTACAGTGGAATAAAGCAAAAGCGATGCATGTATAAATAAATATGGATTATAAATATTATGAGGAAAACACTTGCTATAAGTCACTTCTTAATACTTGAGTTCAAGTAAATGTCAAAAATAAATAAATAAATAAATGACTAATAACGTACAAAAACAAATTTCTTAATCATACGAAAATATTGCATTTGAAAAAAACATTTAGATTACGATGTTATCCTAACATTCAAAAATAAAAATAAAATCCCCACAAATAGGAGACTTAGAGCTTCTCAAAACAACTTCCTCTTAAGCTTCTTAAAACAGCTTTTCTTCGCCTTTTCCTTTGATGTCAGAGAAATAACGACATTACATCAATTTCTATTTCTCGTCCTTATTAATTTAAAATACTAGAGCATGATTGTGCACCAACCGCCTCTATATGCATTACATAAATTGCTCCCTCCTAAATTTCCTCTGTGTTAATTGTTCCAAAAATCTGACAATATACTTTAATCTGCATTAAATTTTACTGATGATGTTATTTCTCAAATTAGATCTATTCGAAAAAAAATTATTTGCAAAATAATATGTAATATTGATGATTTCATAATGCAACAACAATTAAAAATAATAAAATACAAAAACCCAAACAATCAATAAACAAATAATAATTATCGAGCGATAGGAATATTAAATATAAGTGGAGTTGAAAAATAATGCTTTAAGTTCTAAATATGCTAAATTTATATGGAGTTGAAAAATAACGCAGTTGAGAATGCAGAGTTGATTTAACTGGAGATAAAATTTAATGCTAATCAACCCTTTTCCTTGTCGAAAGAGTTGAATTTTTAACAGACGTTAATAAACCTTTTCTATCCGAAGAGTTGAATCAACCAGCACTAAAATTTGCGCGACTTCTAACACCACCTACCACCGTAGGTGTGAAGCACTGTTAAATAACTGATGATATCTACTGTTAATATGAAACCCTTCGTATCCGATGTGTTTAATCAGCAGAGCTAAAATTCGCACTATCCCTTACGCCATCTAGCGTTGAGGTGGAGTGTCACCGCTAAAAAGTAGTCGTTAATTCTTCATTTCGTCAACCGAAGTTGACTGTTAATTTTCATAAACTAGAATTGACAGTCAAATCTTTTCAACGTAGTTTCCAAAGTTTCATAGAGATTACGCTTAAATATTGTTTTGATTGTTGCTAGCTGAGATTATTCTTTCAAATTGTGTTTTCGTATATTATTTCATTCTAAATAAAAGTCTTAATATTTACAGAGATTTCGTATTCCTTGTTAAAATTCCCCTTACAAGCATGGTTCACTGGATAGTGAAGCCACAGTAGACTTAAAAGTATTCTACATATATCGTTGAATTCAATTCATTTTAGTTGATGTTGCAGAGGCAATTGCGATTGCTTGGTCAAGACTTTTCTAAGAAAAACTTAACGAACCGTAGACTCTTTGGCTTCTAAACGTGGTACATAAAATAGACCCACAGAAAGAAGAAAAGATGAATCGATTTCTGTGATAGAAACGAAGTATAAAACTATTTTTGAGGAATACTGCTATAAACTGTAAATATACCTTAGGGAACGTATTTGATATCCTAGAGCAGTTTTACCAGAAAAATGTTTCTAATAAAAATTCAGTGAGATCTAATTCTTGTTCTGTGACTGTACGGGTATTATATTTTTAATATTACCTTGATGTGTCGAGGAGATACTTCAGTGATAACCACAATTAACTATTTTCCTAATCATAAAGAATTTATTTAAATTATCAATACTAAGAATATCTTACTATAAATACTAACAAGAATAAATTCTAAGAATAAGTTACTTAATATACTAAGAACACCTTTTTTTATTCGAAAGACTTTATAAGCATAAATTTTTATGAATAAAATCAATGTGCTCAATTTATAGTTTATCAGTAATTCATTTAATAGTTTCATTTTAATTAATTTTACCAATCTATTTTGAAGAAAATATTCATACATAATTAAAATTAATACTTTGAGATTATATATGTTATTGAATAAGAAAATTTTAAACACCTTAAGAGTTGAATAACTGTTGTCTTATTCAAATTATATACATAATTTAATGTAGTCAGTCATAATATCTTTATTGCAGAAATTGAAATAATCAAAAGAATACTAGGAATACTATAAAATTTATAGTAAGTCCTTAATTGTAAATCCTTAGAATTTCCCTGTTGATAAATTGACGAATTGTTTGAACACACGTTCTTTGCGAGTGTTTCTAACGAAGTCCTCCGTTATAATACAACTAGAAAGTACCTTAAACTTCTAGCATGACACCTGTTTTGTTATAGATACCAATTGTAGATTGAAAATGCCATTTTTCATATATTGCGATTTAACTGGAAAGATAATCTGTAAATAGTATTTCCAGTATTATCAAGAACATGGGAAGTTAAAAAGAAAAATATTATTGGAGCTCCATGAACTCTTTTTGTGTTTAACTAAAATTTAAAATTATATATTGAATAATAGAATTTCATCGTTTACATTGCAATTTGGCAATAATTTACTAATTACTATATTAGGTGATTGTGATAACAATTGTTGACCATAATACTAATAGATTAAAGACGCATGTCTAAGTAAATATGTATCATCAGTTTTTATTTTAACTTAATATGATCATTTCGCTAGTAATATCAAATTCAAGAATCAATTTTATTTTTTACATTACGAAATAATTTATTTCGTAAAGGATATTTCAAGTATCCAAATAAATAATAAATAAACACCAGAAAACATTCCTTACTTATAGAAACAGATTTAGATTATATATGTCAAAAACAGATGTTCATTAAGACGCAGATTTAAATCACATACATCATACTGACTTCCAAAATCAGACATCAAATCCTTACAAGTAAAAGATTTAGAGCTTCTCAAAACATCTCCATCTTAGACTTCTTACAACAACTTTAATTCTTTGACTTATCCTTGGCTTATCCTTTGATGCCATTAATTGACGTCAACTTCAAGGAATTTTCTAAGTCTTTATTAATTTAAAATACTAGATCATGATTGCGCACCACCCGGCTCCTTAACGAAGACGTTCCTCTTAACAATTGAGTAGTTCATTATGGTCCAAACTGGAATTATTCTATCCTGAAGACAATATTTGGAAATCAAGTGAATGACGCTGGTTCCTTTTATTTAAATGGAACTCTAGAGACCAAGCATCCTTTATAGAGGAGCCACTGAATCTCTCACCTCACAGAAACGGGGATTTAACAAAATGAGCTTCTAGTACTGCGGATCGGTGGAAATGTCGAAATTCTACGATCACACTATCTGATATGGACTGAATAGATGAATCTGACTTAGCAGAAGAGTCCCTAGTCAAAATCAATATTTATCACTTCGACGTTTCAGCGTAGCAAGCTTTAGATCCTGCCATATGCTAATGAGGCTGTTTAATATTCGACCTTATTCAAATGAAACTCCTAGAGAGGTGCCAAAGAGGACCCAAACCACACGGAAGACATTTGCAGTAAGGATTCCTAGCGCGTCAAGGAAATAATTAGATTGGACATGTCAAAACAGCTTTGAAAATTGGAGGGAAACATGCCACTGAATTTTGTTTTCATGAATGACAATTGCAGGGGGAATAAAAGAAGTAACTTTTTTTTTTAATGTTTTTGATCGACGTTTTGGTTTACCCTTGTTCGTGCTTTCTTTTTAAAAAATCTTTTTTTGTTCACGAAAATTAAAAAACCACGCGTAATGAATAAAAAATCATTGTATTTTTAATAATGAGATAATTGAATAGTTTTAAAAAATACTTAACCTTTTATATTTATTAATAAAATTTAAATTTTATTTGAAAAAGATTGACTTTTTGACTGCCAGATTTTTTTTTTTCGTTCCTACTAGATTGCTAATCAAATATTGAAAACAACACTTAAAGAGCAGAAAAATATTTTGTCATAAATAGCTGGCTTTATTTTCTGTCAATGTAGCATAAATTTCTAATATCTAAAAAAATTAACTCGAAAACATCGCCTAGTTAATTATAAAGAAAAAAAAAAAACTTTTCTTACTGTATAATATGTTGATTTACAATATTGGAATAAATTGTTGTAAAATGATTTATGAAAGTGCTACTTCTTTTTAAAAGTCGCTCTGTATTCTTGATACAAAGCAAGAATTTTCCTCACAAGTGAAACAATTTCATTTAAATAGCATTAATAATTAATTTTTTACATATGCAACTAAACTAATTTCTTAGAGAAGAATACATAATTACCTGTGGATAAATGCATGACAGGAGAATGAATTTTTTTTTATTAGTGGTTTAATATTTATTATGCATTTCTTCAGTAAGTAATAAATAAAAAGTCATACAGCGTTTAATAAGCTTAATGCGTTTAATTGCGTCATATAGCGTTTAATGAAAACGTCCTATTTAGAGTTTATTAATTATGATTTTTGATATAAGTATTGAAAATAGATAACTGCAACTTTCACTACTTTTTTAATCAGGTAAAATAATCTTCAACATATAAGAAATTTTTTCAATTCTGTGACACAAGCACAAAAATATTTTTGTATAGATTTTTGTGTATTCGGTATTGTATATATTTTTGTATAGTAAAAATTTGAGAAAATAAAAAAATCTTATATTTGAATATAAAACTAATTTTAAAAGCTCTATTCCAACGTATACCTTAGTTACAATAAAAAACTAAAGAACATAGCAAAAATTGATATTAAAATATTTTTACCATATACAGAAATTGTTGTTGGCCTTTAATTCTAACCAGTGAGATGGTAATTTTAACTAGATTTGTTTTTAAAAATTATTTACTCATTACGGTAATATTATTTTATAATGTTCGATTTGAGACATCATATTCCTTAAAATATTAGATAAATCCAAGCTTATAATACATTAACAATACAATCAAGCTTATATTCACTTCTTAGGTCCATAAATTTATTACTTGCAACATAATAGTTTATTTTCAATAAAAAATAACCATCAATTCAACGGAGTATTATAATTCTCCTATTACAGTACAATAAATATTACTAAGTAACAAATCAAAGCTTATTCTAGACGTCACAAATCTTTCCATCAAACTTCTATAAAAAATGCGAGTAAATTTTTATCATTCATTTTATAAACATAATGCCCAAAAGTTTCCACAGATAATGCATTTGATAACATCATCCATATTTGAATAAGAAATAAAAAATATATCAAAAGGGGGTCCTTATTACTCTTCAATTCCATCCTCTCCAAAAATGCATCTTTTAAGTGCACAGAACTTCATTCTCTTCTGGGGAGAAGTTAAAATCAAAATGATGGATGTAAACTTCCCGAAATAAAATCAGGATAATTTCAAGAAGCTAAAATAAGGTTCATGTGCAAAAGGAACATTACAGAGAGGGAGGAAGAATTTCCAAACCTTAATAGTTCCTTCCATGCTTACTGATGGCCCCGAAGAGTGTGATCGCATTCAATTCATTACTAAAGAAAGAAAAAAGGCAAAGAAAAGAAATAAGAAAAAAAGTTGGGGAAGAATGAGCGGTAACGAACGTGGATTTTGGGATAGTCACGCACAAATCGGTGTAATCAATTTTAGAATTCAGAGGAAGAAATATGGCACTGAAAGAAATAAATAGCTCTTTATGACTTTATTTTACTCCTCGCGTTAAGGAACAACTATCCGATGTTTTAGGGGAGGAAGTATACACAAATATTTTTCATTAGAAATCCATTGAAAAAAATTATATGTTTATAATAAAGATTTGAAGAATATTGTTCTTATATAGAATGACTTTAATGAAGATTTGAAGAATGTTGTTCTTATACAGAATGTCTTTAATGAAGATTTGGAAAATATTGTTCGAATACAGAATGTCTTTAATGAAGATTTAGAGAATATTGTTCTTATACAGAATGGCTTTAAGGAAGATTTGAAGAATATTGTTCTTATTAAAAATGCCTTTAATGAAGATTTGAATAATATTGTTCTTATACTGAATGACTTTAATGAATATATGAAGAAGATCGTTCTTACACACAATGTCTTTAATGAAGATTTGGAGAATATTGCTCTTATACAGAAAGTCTTTATTGAAGATTTGAAGAATATTGTTCTTATATAGAATGACTTTAATGAAGATTTGAAGAATGTTGTTCTTATACAGAATGTCTTTAATGAAGATATGGAGAATATTGTTCGAATACAGAATGTCTTTAATAAAGATTTAAAGAATATTGTTCTTATACAGAATGCCTTTAAGGAAGATTTGAAGAATATTGTTCTTATTAAAAATGCCTTTAATGAAGATTTGAATAATATTGTTCTTATACTGAATGACTTTAATGAATATTTGAAGAAGATCGTTCTTACACACAATTCCTTTAATGAAGATTTGGAGAATATTGCTCTTATACAAAAAAAGTCTTTATTGAAAATTTGGAGAATATTATTCTTATACGGAATGTCTTTAATAACAATAATGTAACGAATAAATAATGTATAAAAATGCAAATATAAAATAGGATTTTATAGAAAAATAAAATAATTTAGGATACAATTATTGAACAATAAATTTATTTTACACTGAAGTGACAAAAGTCACGGGATAGCAATATGCAAATTTTCAGATGGCAGTAGCATCGCGTAGAGCAGGTATAAATGCGCAGTGCTTTCGCAGAGCTTTCATTTCTGTTCAAGTTATTCATGTGAAGAGGTTTTGACGTGATGATGACCACACGACGGGAATTAACAGACTTTGAACGCGGAATGTTAGTTGGAGCTAGACGCATGGGTCATGCCATTTCGGAAATCGTTAGGGAATTCAACATTCCCAGATCCACTGTGTCAAGAGTGTGCCGAGAATATGAAATTTCAGGCATAACATCCCACCATGGACAGCGCAGTGGTCGACCGCCTGCACTTAACGACCGAGACCGGCGACGTCTGCAAAAGAGTCGTAAATTCTAACAGACAAGCAACACTGCGTCAAATAACCGCAGAAATCAATGTGAGACGTACAAGGGACTTGTCTGTTAGAACTGCGCGGAGAAATTTGGCTTTCTTGGGCTATTCCAGCAGAAGACCGACTCGAGTGCCTTTACTGACAGAACGACATCGCTTGCAGCGACTCTCGTGGGCACGTGAGCATATCGGTTGGTCCCTAGATGAATGGAAAACCGTGGCCTGGTCCGATGAGTCACGATTTCAGTTGGTAAGAGCTGATGGTAGGGTTCGAGTGTGGCGCAGACCCCACGAAGCCATGGACCCAAACTGTCAGCAAGGCAGTGTTCAAGCTGGTGGTGGCTCCGTAATGGTGTGGGCTGTTTTTTTCATGGCATGGACTTGGTCCTCTGGTGCGACTGGACCGAACATTGACTGGAAATGCTTATGTTCAGCTACTTGGAGATCACTTGCAGCCATTCATGGACTTCATGTACCCAAACAACGATGGGATTTTTATGGATGACAATGCGCCATGTCACCGGGCCACAACTGTTCGCGATTGGTTTGAACAACATTCTGGACAATTCCAACGAATGATCTGCCACCTAGATCGCCCGACATGAATCCCATCGAGCATTTATGGGACATCATCGAGAGGTCTGTTCGTGCCCAAAATTCTGCACCATCAACGCTTTCCAATTATGGACGTCTATCGAGACAGCTTGGCTCAATATTCCTGCAGAAGACTTCCAACGACTTGTTGAGTCCATGCCACGTCGAGTTACTGCACTTCGCCGGGCGAAAGGAGGGCCGACACGATATTAAGAGGTATCCCATGACTTTTGTCACTTCAGTGTATTAAGTATTTCATCATTTAAAAATTAATAGTAACATCTAAATTTTGAAGTGCTTAAATTTACGAAAATTTAACAAGTTAATATGCATAGATGAAAAGACGTAAATCGATGTAATCTACTTTAGAATTAAGTGGTATATATTATTATAAATGGTGGTAGTAAAAAAATAAATAATTTCTTGAACCTTTATTTTATTCTATTCATAAAGGAAATTTATTTAAGATCTATGATATATTAGAGGAAAATTGAAAGCACGTCTATAGAAATCTAATGGAAAAGTACTTACGATGTAAATTTAAATATACTTAGATACTTAAATATACATATTTACGATGTAAATTTAGGGTAATGTTGTTCTCATCAAGAGATACTTTCATGAAATAGTATAGAGAATTGACAATGTATTAGAATTCTTATTTTAGAGGCATTAATAAAGAGTAATAAAATTTAGACTATTTTTACAATTTAGGTGAAATTTAATAAAATTTTCTAACAATAGTACATAAATTTTGAAGTAAATAGATAAATATCCTTAACAAGTAATTTTGGTAAGTAATTGGCTTAAAATAGTTTTATATAGTAGTATGCAAAATACACTATTATTCAACTTAACTATTTAAAAAAAAATTTCCAAGAATATTTCAAGGTAATTATTCTGAATTTGGTAGCGAATAATTTTCAAATTAATGATGATGAAAATTAAACCCGCTACCAGCAATCTATAACATAAAAAACTTTGAAAAGTAATTAATTAAAAATACAATTTCTTGACTGTTATTTTTTTTAGGAAAATTTACCTATGCTTAGCATTCAAGCGAAAACAAATCTTTATATCATCTATCCTTTCTCTATACTATCTGAACTACATTTCTTTCAGGTTTTTGTAGAGACATCAAGGCATGTGGTTCAATGAACCAGAAGGCATATATCGTTGCCTAACTGTCCTGGGACCAAACAAACAAGGGTAATGGGTACAATTTATTTCCTGAATGCCTATCTTCCTAATCTATTCACGGAGAACTGGTTTCAACCGGTTCAGATCAGCAGCTAATAACACACCAGATTTTTTTTTTTTTTTTTTTTTTTTTTTACACACAAGATGAAATGCGTGGCTGTGCAAAAAGAGTTTAGTCTTATATTATCTATTTAAGACAAGAATTTGAATAGAAATATTATAACTATAATTATTTGAAAATTATTATGTTATAATTATTCGAAACTATTTGATTATAAAAAAAATCAATATATTTTTTAAAAATTATCAGATATTAAAATTCATTTTTTTACAGTTTTTAAGCAGGAAATAATATTGGTATGTTTTCAACATTAATTAATTCAATTTTTTTCACAGTTTTCTAAGCAGTAAATAATATTGGTATATTTTTAACAATAATTAATTCAATTTATTCAGTTTTCTAAGCAAGAAATAATATTGGTATATTTTCAACAATAATTAATTGAATTTTTTCAGTTTTCTAAGCAGGAAATAATATTGGTACATTTTCTACATTAATTAATTGAATTTTTTTCACAGTTTTTTAAGCAGGAAATATTATTGCCATATTTTCAACATTAATTAATTCAATTTTTTCGCAGTTTTCTAAGCAAGAAATGATATTGGTATATTTTCAACAAGATGCATAGCAGTTTAAAAAACCCCATAATATGCTAAAAGATATTAACGCTTATAATATTACTTATATTAGATATTGAACTCTACTTTTTCTGCAAAATTTCATTTCAATTGGGCAGTTTAAATAACTGCTTTCAATTAGTAATGAAGAAAAGAATCATGATTATTTGAAAAGTATATCAACAGTTACGAATAAGTAAATTGTTCGTTATCAAATTATATCTATTCCTTAAAAAAGGTAAATAAATATTCGAGATCATTAATTCTTATATAGCTATCTTTAGCGAACAACTAACGATAGAATTTATTAACAACTCGGCTTACCTTTTATATGGATGATATTTTGTAAGTTTAAAATTAAAAAAATATTTGCTATAAACTTATCTATATGCTCTAATGTTTTTTTGAAAGATCAATGATTCTCTTGTATTGATTTGGAATATTTTGTCATTACCTATTACTGGTACGATTTATAAAACACCTTAAGATTTCTTAGCAGCCTATCGATGGAGAATCCACTCGTAATGGCCTTACTATTTTGTTTCAATTGTTCTTGATACAATTGTTTGCCAAACTAATCCACCACAGGAATGATCGGATATGAAAAGAATTGTTCTGGAATCTCGATCTATCCAATGGATCTGCAGGGAATCCTTAATGCTTTCGATCCCTTCTTAGAATTGCTTCCGAGTAGTTGATGCTTTCTGATTCCTATTAGAGGCTTTAGTCGAACCCTACTAGGATGATATATCAACAAATTTGATTTTCTTACAATCCTTTTTTTCTACGCTTGTTTATTCTTTTGCTTTTCGGATAAGGTAATCCTTAGAAACTTATTTCTGGTATTGCATCTGTATTTGTGTCGATCAAAAATTGTCCTTTTTCTCTGATTCGGTGGTAAATATAAAAAAAAAAAGTTAAATGGACGGCAAAAAATTGAGCAAATGGTAGACAGTTAAGTAAAAAAGAAAATTGGTAGAACGGAGAATTGTTTATAAATTTATTATGGAATATGATTTTGTTTTAAAATGTGGTGTAAATAGATAACCTGGAATGGTTGCTTTTGTGTAAGACAAATTGAGAAAGTTAACTTATTCTAAAATTTAAAATTAAATTTAATGCAATATCACAATTTCTTTTCCTGTGATTTAAAAGAAAATTTATTGAAATCCATCTTAATTTAAATGTCTTTTTCTGTTGATAATATAAATTTTTAACAGAGTATATAAATTTTAAAAATTTTTAATAATTTTTAATTAATTTTT
This sequence comes from Caerostris extrusa, assembly GCA_021605095.1. Taxonomy (NCBI): domain Eukaryota; kingdom Metazoa; phylum Arthropoda; class Arachnida; order Araneae; family Araneidae; genus Caerostris; species Caerostris extrusa. Next base: position 60,423 of record BPLR01009715.1, on the reverse strand, counting down.
TAATAATTTTTAATTAATTAAAAATAATTAATTTTTAATAATTTTGTTATATAAATTTTCATTTTTAAATTTCTTACATTAAATATTTTTCTAATATAAATTTTCATTTTTCTTTTATATATATAAGCTCTATACATTTAATAGCGAGTAGGGAGGTCAAAAATTAAAAACCTAATACAAATATACTATTGTTATAACAAATCTTAATATTTTAAATCTTTTATTTACAATAAGAAAATTAATAAACAATACTACTTATAAAGTTCTTATATATATAAATATATATATGTGATTATAATTAAAATCTCACTTTCAAAAGGTTGCAAAAAAAGAAACAATGAATGTCACAATGAATTCAAATTTCAACTTGATACTTGAAAAAGAGGAAAACGGTACGCAATAAAACAAAGTGTACTAATAGATGGCGCTGTAAGCAGCATAAAGAAAGTGAATTCGGCTGCAGTGATATTTTTGAATCGAAATTACAATGTATTTGAGGATGAGTTGCTCATTAAAACAACTGATGTGCTTGAAGTGTTCAATGTGCTTGATTGTTTCTGTTTCTTGAAGGAAAAAATGACTTTCAATTCATTCAACAGTTGTGATACTGTTAGAGGAAAGCCCATACACCACGACAGGGTCATACCAAATTGGATGGGAAAATAGGTGGATTTTTTTTTTTTTTTTTTTTGATGCCATATCGTTTCCCCCTTCTTCAAGTGTCTTCAATTCAAATTCGAACTCATTGTGAAGAGTGTTTCTTTTTTTACAGCATTTTGAAAGTGGGACTTTAATTATAATCACCCTGTATATATCTTTATTTATTTTCTATTGTTACAGGCAAATAAATTAGAATTTAATTTTTAAATTCTATTCTTATAATGATGTTCGAGTAATTAAATGAGATATGTTTCTGTGATTTATTTTAATTGGCTATGTCAAATATCAAAAATTTTTTTGAAGAAAGTGTAAAAGCTTATTACTAATTATTATAAGTTAATAAATTAATATAAATATATTATTGAAGAATTGATTTTTACGGTGCATCATAAATTTCATAGTAAGAAAAGTAATTATTGAAACTTTAGATATCCAATTAATTTTTAACTATATGAAAATATTTTATTATATGAAAAGAAATAGTCACAAATACACGAAAAACTAAATTTAGAATAAAATTCATAGAATTTTAAATAAAACTCTTCTCAGAAAATTTAAATACAAAATAATATTTAACGAGTTTCAAATTTTAGCTTTGAATTAAAGTCTTTTTTAATAACGAATATAAAGAAAAATGAGAAATTTCATAACCTTTAACTCGCGGAAATAGTTACCATTATGACTTCCTCGAAATTAGCTCGAACATTTTTTGTCATTATTTGAATAAAGAGTTGAAAATATTTACAAGTTTCTTTTTTCTATATCCATTCAGAAATCTTTCGCTTTAAATTAAAAATACGTTAAACAAACTCATCTCACAATTCTTTTTTTAGCTCTTGTGAAAAGAGGGAAATATGAATCATTTTTCCCTCTCGCATGCCTTCTACCGAAAACAAAAGATCTTAAGAAAAGAAGAAAAAATTAAAAAATTGTAACATCAAAAATTCTCTTGAAGAAACATTTTAAAAGCGTTAAATAAGGAGAAATAATTCAAATAATCTTTTCTCTCACTTGCTTTTAATTTTTATTCTTAAGGAGGTACCCATTTATTAATTAATTTTACATTATTAAAATTTTCTCACGTTTATCATTGTTGAATTCAAATTCTTTGTTAAACTTATAAGAACGAATTTTATAAAATAATTTAGGATGGGAAATTAACGTAATTAAGAGAATTATTTGAATAATATTAGGCAAAGTAAATTTATAGTTATTTTTTTCGACATTACGATTATGAATCTGTGTTAAAATATGTAAAAAAACAAATTTATAAGTAAGTTACTTATTAATAAGTACTGGCAATTTCTATCAATTTTTAAATTTATATTAGAAATTTTTAAAACAAAGAAATGCATGTCTTCCAAAAGGATTTTTATATACTTTAATTATAATTTTAACACATTTTGTATGAATTAATTCACTGTTGATAATGAGTTCAATGAGTTAATGTTGTTAATTCAATGAATTTAAATAAAGTAAGCATTTTTAAAAAAAAAATACGTAAAAATTAAAAATATGTAAAACAAACTCATCTCACAAAATTCTTCATTAGCTCTTGTGAAAAAAAGGGAAAAATTATTCATTTTTCCCTCTCGCATGTCTTCTACCGAAAACAAAAGATTTTAAGAAAAGAAGAAAAATTGAAAAAATTGTAACCAAGAATTCTCTTGAAGAAACATTTTAAAATCATTAAATAATGAGAGATTATTCAAATAATCTTTTCTCTCACTTGGTTCTTAATTTTACTTCATAAGGAGGTACCGATTTATTAATTAATTTTACATTATTGAAAATCTCGCACATTTATCATTGTTGAATTTAAATTCTTTGTTAAACTTATAGGGATGAATTTTGTGAAATAATTTATGATGGGAAATTAATGTAATTAGGGGATTAATTTAATAAAATAAGACAAAGTAAATTTATGGTTATTTTTTCGACATTTCGACGGTTATGCATCTGTGTTAAAATATGTATTTAATAATAAAAAAAACCCAAATTTATAAATAAGTAGTTCTTTATTAATAAATACTGGTAATTTCTATCAACTTTTAGTTTTATATTAAAAATTTTTAAAACAAAGAAATGCATGTCTTTCAAAAGGATTATTGATATACTTTAACGATAATAACAACACATTTTGCATGAATTAATTAACTGTTAATAATGTGTTAAATGAACTACTTTTATTAATTCAATAAATAATTATTAATTCAATATTTATCAATTTAATTTTCAATTTTTAGGAAACAAAAATGTAAGAAAATGAATTTTTCGTAAAATTCGAATTAATCTTAAACATAAGCAAAAATAATTATAGAAATAATAATAAAACAAAACGGAATGAAAAGAAAATTTCGTTTTTCTTTAAGAAATTTATTATTATTATTTTTATGTATTATTTTTATTTCCTTATTATTATTGCTATTTATTATTATTTTTTTCTTTAAATTCTTTATTTTTATTTTTTATTAAAATTAAATGTTTATCAATTTCTAAAGTAAATTTATTTAAAATTGAGTTGAAAAAGTAAACTAAATAAACTTTCAGAGGAAAATATAATTAACTTCATTAATAAATTTTATTTAAAATAATTATTTTACGATATTAAATTAAAGACAAATTCTTCGAAAATGTTATAGTTATAGAATAAAATATGTTTGACATTATAATAACTTGTGTTTAAATTAATGAAATTATGTTGTTGACACTCAATTAAACGAAAATTAAATTATTTTTAAATTTGCATTCTTTATCTCGTTAAAATGATCATTAAAATTAAAAGTACTTCCAGAAAAATTTGGTTTTTAAAAATTTGCAGGAAATAAATCCTTTTTAATGAGAATTTTTGAGTATAAAAATAGCAAAACTACGTTTGCGTTTATAATTGGTATTCATTAAAAGAAATGTTTTTTTTTTTGTTATTTAAATTGATGGACTTGCATTTTACTAATAAATAGTTTTTCTATAAATAGATTTTAATGAAAAAATATACAGATGTTCTTTTTATTAATATTTCTACATAAATAAACCTTGATATTTTCAATTTTAATTCGGAGAACTCAGATAAAAGGAAAATAATAGATCTCTTTGAAGCTTTTTATATTTATTTATGCGTTGCATATTATTAATATACTTTTTCTCATTTTTATAATAGAGTTTAAAATATTTTTGTCTTAAAAATGCTCTCTATTGGGCCTAATGATTGCCTTAATAAAAAGGTATTCTTAAGCCTTTCTAAGCCTAATTATTTTAATTTAAAATAACTAACATTGGATGGGGAATTATTAATATAATAACTCTCTATACTCTTCTTGGGTATTAGTAATTATTTTTTATATTATCAACTAATATTCTTTTGATAAATATTGTGCATAAATTTTAAAACCAATGAAAGAGAAGTTTAAATATGGGCAAAGAAATAATATTTTTAAATTATATAACTGATTTTATGCTATTCATAAACACATTAGCATTAGCTTTAATAGGCTTGATGTTCTTTCCTATATCATCAATTAATACATTTATTTATTATGAAATATGTTTTGAAATTTATTTACCAATGTTAAATTTTTTTAATTAATTTAATCAATGTTAATAATCTAAGCTAACCATAAAATAAATCGATAGCACAATACTCGTTTTAAGTGACACAGATGATTAAATTGAATGAATTTCTAGTTCTTTCGAATTTTATACTTTTATACGAATACGAATTTTATACTTTTATAAGAAGTATAAAATATCTATACGAATTTTATACTTTATACGAATACGAATTTTATACTTTATACGAATACGAATTTTATACTTTTATACGAAGTATAAAATATCCATACGAATTTTATACTTTATATGAATTTTATACTTTATACGAATTTTATACTTTTACGAATTTCATATTTTATATAAATTTTATACTTTTATACGAAGTATAAAATATCTATACGAATTTTATACTTTTACGAATTTTATATTTTATATGAATTTTATACTTTATACGAATTTTATACTTTTACGAATTTCATATTTGATATAAATTTTATACTTTTATACGAAGAGAAGTATATAAGAATAGGTCAGCTAAAAAATTTCAGTCCTTAAAATCCTATTCTGATACATTTTGCACGAATATTGGTCTATATAAATTTATAATAGTGGTATAAATAATGGAACAATTATAAAGGGCTTCCAACTTTAATGTTTGTTATAAAATTTATGCCTATATCATCCATATCTTATTTCTTAGCCCCTTTTTGAATAATTAATACCTAATAAAGTATAGAAATGTAAGATATCTTACAAAATGGATGACTCGAAAAAGTTTCATTGGTAGAATCAGCCATAAAAACTTTATTTCCGCTGTGGTGCTTAAAAATTTATGTTCTTCGTTACTCATCTGTGTAAATTTAGAATGTAAAACAAAAGCTTCATTCCTGCATCAGAGTCTGAATACTTCTCAAGAAGATAGGAACTTCCTACATCTTACATCAAAAAGCGTTTCACCTGGACGTTTCTTCCCGAACACTACATAAAAATCACCGGTCATAAAAAAAAAAAAGAGAAATTGAAATATCAAGATGGTAAAAAATTGCACCCAAAATACTTAGCTAGTGGTGGGAAAAGTAACAGTAAATAAATGGTAATAAAATACGGACCCAAACTCAATGGCAAAAAGTCGAATAATACCTGGAAACCTAAGAAACCTGTGTATCAATGGCCATTTTTCTGCGCAACGGAAATGCGCAGAAGTCGATATTCGGTTTCGGATGCAGGGGATTGCAACTCCTCTCAACAACAGGAGAAAAGGTTTTCATTTCTTTTAATAGGAGATGGGGATAACTGAATAGACCCGCAGAGCAAGAAAGGAGAAATGAGTGTGTAGGAGTTTTCCTAGTCGGATTTTATTACTCTCTAATGGGCAGAGCACTTCAGCTCTTTTATCAAAGTATTGGGTGTCATACAAGAAACGGGGGTTGTCGGTGCATACCTGGACAAATCGATCTCAACCAAATCGGTCTTGCGCGTTAATGAATTCATTCGTTACTAAATTTAGGTAATCACTTCCAAGGAAAGGAATACACTGCCGAATATTCAACAAATTTGCAGATAAATGAGAAATATAAAATTATTTTAAATCTTTGGATCCTACTTAATTTAATTGAATCAATTACGAAGCTAAATTTTTACTCAAATTGAATTTCTTTAAATGACTGATTGTATTGAATCCTTTTTTCTGAAATGATGGGACAGCCCTTAAGTATCATCGTAGGATTGTAACTACCAGAAACTTACATAAGTAAACGTTACATAAATACATTCAATACATAAATACAAACGAGGAATTTAGAATTATTTAAAATCTTTGGATCCTACTTAATTTAATTTAATCAATTACGAAGCTAAATTTTTACTCAAATTGAATTTCTTTAAATGACTGATTGTATTGAATCTTTTTTTTGAAATGATGTGACAATCCTTAAATAGCATTTCCGGATTGTATAACTATTAAAAACTTACATAATTAAAATGTTACATAAATGTTCTTGTTAAACTCATTAAAGTATTCGAATGTTTATTTTTAATTCATAAGTGTCTATTTTTTATTAAATAATTTAAAGTAGAAAGAATTTTAGGCACAGAAATTTTGAATAACCCGAAATATAAATAACATAAAACAAAGTATATAAATTTAAAATTTCAACTATTATTATTAAATAAAGAATTATTTTTGTTAATTTTATGTATACATTAGGCAAAATAATTTCTTCAGGAAAACGTTCCCCATTTCCCCCTCCCTTTTCTTACATAATAATAAAAGCCTTTACTAGCTGAAATATATTGCGTGTCTGATTGCCATCCATTATTCCTCAAGAAATGAAAGAGTCTACAAAATCTTTTAATGTGCTTAAACATAAGAGTTATATTATAATATTACATTACTAGGCAATAAAAACCAGAATTGTGCCTGCCAATAAGGCCTTTTTGGGGTTAAGAATTTGTTTAAATCGCATTTCATAAGTTAAAACTAAATTATTATATGAAAAATTAATTTTCATATGAAAACTAAATTATTGTTATATAAAACCTTTATTAGACCTATTTTTGGTCTATGACTCTGAAACTGCCAAGATCTTGATTAGCAAGGTCTGATGAGGCCCATTTGGGTATATTTGAGTTTAAGATTAAGGGCTATTCTTGGAGGTGTTAAGTAAAGTTATTGTTGGAGAAGAAGGTACAACGCAGAAATATATAAATGCTATAAAGGCCCAGAATTACAAAATTTATTGGGAACAATAGATTAAACTGGGCTACTCATATATTTAGAATGAATAACTCTGAATTATTATTCCATATTCATTATATTTTCCGAATAAATATTACGTAGCCTCAACAGCAATTTTTATTCTTATTCTAGGAATATAGATAAAAAACATTTTTTGAATAAATTTTCTACGTAAAAATACATTGTTTCTAAATTTATTTAATAAGTATTTTTAAAAAATGTTTTCTTTTTTTTTTTTTTACATTGTAAGTAGGCCATGGACAAATGAAATATTGCAAAAGACTGATTCTACAATTAAAAAATAACATTAATTATTTATCCTGTTTTCAATGTAAATTCACCACGAGATGAAAATATCCCCCGAGTTTTCTAATTAAATGCCGGTAAAGAACCCAGTAAATATTATTTCGAATTAACTTTAATCGCATCTCAATCTGTTTTTAATGTTGGAATTCCTCCTCCTCTCCGTAAAGGTACGCATCAAAAATAAAACATTCCGCTGCGAAACCCCAACTGTCAATTCAATTGTTGGCGTATTTCTCCCTTTTGAGATGTTAATGTTTCTTCTTAATTGCATTCGTTACTTCTATCCTCCACATCAACTATTCTTGGGCAGTTTTCGGATTCCTGGCCTGAAAATCCTATCCTTTAATATGTGCTCAATCTCATTACGAACACATCTCCATTAATTACAGAGCCCTCTTCCCAACCTCATTTCTCATCAAGATCTAGCTTTCATTTGCTTTTATCACAGCCAGGGTGATTGGCAGAGGCAGGGAAGACCCTCTTCCCCAAGAAAAATATTCCTCTTTCCCCACTCGTAGTTCTTGCCTGTAGGGCATGGATGGCTGGAGTTTTATAACTCTTCTTATGCAGTAGACACTCGGGAGACCAGTAAATGTTAAAGAATTTGTTAATTGCTGTAAGTGATCCTAATTTCGGTGATGGCATTTTCTGCTTCAGATAGTATACACTACAGTTTATTAAGACTTCTAATTCCTAACTAAATTCCTCAAATGTTACGTTTTCATTCGCTGGCAGTATATTGAAATTGACATTTTATCGCGTGGGCAATGAAAAATTAAGTATTAAACAGGAAATAAAGAATAATGAAGGAATAATAGGATATAATGCTAATATTTTTTTGTCAAATACTGTTGGATTTTAAGTTAATTAAACGGATAATCAACAAAACTAATTTTTTTTTTAAGTGTTTAATTTTATGTAATTTGGGTTAGATTATTGGAAGTTATGTTTTATTCAATGCATTCTCAGAAAATGAAATATTTAAAATCAATTCATCGCATTATTTGATTGAATATCGTAATCAATTTTGAAATTAAAAAAAAAACTACCATAAAAATTACAATTTAATATTTTAAATAAAAATAGCTTGGTTCAAAAATGCTGTAGCAGATTTTATTGCAACTACAACTTTAACTTTCAAATGAAATGTGAAATATTTTTGAAGAAGGCATGAATAAAGATTCTGAAAAATTTTTTTAAAAATTTCAGTTGATTTATTATTTAAATTATTAAAAACTAGAGTGACATTAAAACATTAATAAGATTTCCCAGAATATAATTTCAAATTTTTTATTTTTCGGAAATAATATTTGCTATTTATTTTTTCTAAACTCACTCATGAATAATTTAAGTATGATATCTTTATAAGAAAAAAGCCTGAAAAATAAAAAAAAAACGGAAATTTTCTTAGATAATTTGGTTAACATTCAAGCATGTATTTCATAATTAACAAGCAATGATTTATATACTGAAAGCATTAACAACTTCTGCAAAGGTTTCAAAACTTTACTAAAAGAATTACAAATCATTTAAATGTTACAGAAATAACCCTAATTACTTCTCCAGGCAATGATTTCCCAACAAAATTCTTTGAATGTTCGAAAAACTCTCAGAATATGCAACGGAAAATTTGCACAAATCAAATAAAAAAAGCATTAGCAAGAAAGTGAGCAATACTCCAAAAATTACTGCATTTTAAATGAGAAAAAAGAATTAATTTTTAATAGCTATACTTGAGATTGAAAGAGACAAAAGAATAAAAGAAGTCAAGAAAAGGAATAAAAGAAAAGATAACACTTGGACATAAATGTACAAAATTAATTTCTTTGTGAAAATGGTTAACCAGATTCTCAATGATTCTCTCTCTAAAAACATCGACTTTTATTTTCTTTGAAGACAATGTGTTTAATTTGAGACACAAAAAATATCTTCTCTTCATTATTATCAAATATAAAATTCTTCCATGAGCAAAGTTAATTCCTTAACCAGAAAGTCAGGAAGAATTAACGTCTGAATTAGAAAATTGAATAGTGCATTTACTGCTGATAAAATTCTGTAAAACGACAGCCACTTTTATAGACTTTCATAAAAGTGAAAAGAACTAAGAAAAAAAAAGAAATAAAATAGCATAGAAAAAAAAATTAAACGATGGTAAAATATCTTAAAATGATTAAATACTTTTTAAATTCTGTCTCCTTTTTGAAAAAAAAAATAAATTTGAAGAAGAGAAAAAATTGTAACTGCTCCTAAATGCATAACCTCGGGAAAAAAAGGAACGGAGAATAAATATTTGGATTCGAAGAAAAAATTTTTTTTTTTTCAATATTAACATAAAAAATACTTATGATTTCATCTTCAGTACTTTCAAGTCTAGTTCTTATATTTGAATTTATTGTATTTGAATATATATTATTTGAATTTGTATATTTGAATTTATTGTATTTGAATATACACTGAAGTGACAAAAGTCATGGGATACCTCTAATATCGTGTCGGCCCTCCTTTCGCCCGGCGAAGTGCAGCAACTCGACGTGGCATGGACTCAACAAGTCGTTGGAAGTCTTCTGCAGGAATATTGAGCCATGCTGTCTCGATAGACGTCCATAATTGTGAAAGCGTTGATGGTGCAGGATTTTTTGGGCACGAACAGACCTCTCGATGATGTCCCATAAATGCTCGATGGGATTCATGTCGGGCGATCTAGGTGGCCAGATCATTCGTTGAAATTGTCCAGAATGTTCTTCAAAACAATCGCGAACAGTTGTGGCCCGGTGACATGGCGCATTGTCATCCATAAAAATCCCATCGTTGTTTGGGTACATGAAGTCCATGAATGGCTGCAAGTGATCTCCAAGTAGCTGAACATAAGCATTTCCAGTCAATGTTCGGTCCAGTCGCACCAGAGGACCAAGTCCATGCCATGAAAAACAGCCCACACCATTACGGAGCCACCACCAGCTTGAACAGTGCCTTGCTGACAGTTTGGGTCCATGGCTTCGTGGGGTCTGCGCCACACTCGAACCCTACCATCAGCTCTACCAACTGAAATCGTGACTCATCGGACCAGGCCACGGTTTTCCATTTATCTAGGGACCAACCGATATGCTCACGTGCCCACGAGAGTCGCTGCAAGCGATGTCGTTCTGTCAGTAAAAGCACTCGAGTCGGTCTTCTGCTGGAATAGCCCAAGAAAGCCAAATTTCTCCGCACAGTTCTAACAGACAAGTCCCTTGTACGTCCCACATTGATTTCTGCGGTTATTTGACGCAGTGTTGCTTGTCTGTTGGAATTTACGACTCTTTGCAGACGTCGCCGGTCTCGGTCGTTAAGTGCAGGCGGTCGACCACTGCGCTGTCCATGGTGGGATGTTATGCCTGAAATTTCATACTCTCGGCACACTCTTGACACAGTGATCTGGGAATGTTGAATTCCCTAACGATTTCCGAAATGGCATGACCCATGCGTCTAGCTCCAACTAACATTCCGCGTTCAAAGTCTGTTAATTCCCGTCGTGTGGTCATCATCACGTCAAAACCTCTTCACATGAATAACTTGAACAGAAATGAAAGCTCTGCGAAAGCACTGCGCGCATTTATACCTGTTCTACGCGATGCTACTGCAATCTGAAAATTTGCATATTGCTATCCCATCACTTTTGTCACTTCAGTGTATATTATTTGAATTTGTATATTTGAATTTATTGCTCGTTATTGTAAATGAAATACTTGTGAATATTTTATACTAAAAATATACTTTAACGGCATAATTCTAACATATCAAACACAGTTCCTTTTTAACGGATTTATCACCTTCAAAATATTATATTCTGCATTTCAAAAATTTTTAATATGTTTTCTGTTTCGTCAATCCATTTCGATTTATTTGATGAATTCAATTTTATAGTAACTAATAGGGTCTGATGAACTGAAATTAATGACTTAAATGCAGTGATTTAAACACACTTTTAAGTGTCTTAACTGAATTGGTTTTGTCATTATTATATTGAAAAAAATAAGTTGTTTTACTTTTAAATTATAAAATTATGAGGATGAATAACAAAAGGCAAGCTTTGTCAATCCAAGCTTTTTTTCAGACAAGCTTTTTGAAAAAAAAAAATGACTAAAGAAATAGGATACTTTATATTTTATTTAACTTTCTATTAATTAGTAAAAATAATGGATGATTTCTTAAATAAACCAAATGATGCTCGTCTGAGATTAATAAAAAGAAGACGGTGTGAAGCAAAAATTTTTTGGGGTTAGTTAGTTGGGCTTCCCCAGTTCATGTTCTTCAAGCTATCCGATTCAACAATCTAAGAGTGTTTGCGAGTGATTCAGTAAAGGAAAAAAGATGGTTCATTTTTTAAAGATTGTTTGCGGTATTTGATTGGCTTCTTGCATATATATTCTTTGATTGGCTTCTCGATAATTTTTTTGCATAATCTTTTTCGAAACGCATGAAAAAAAAATACTCTCTGACTTTTGAAAAGTGTTATATGATGTGCGATGAAATGTTATGTATGAAATAATTTTATTAATAGAAATTAGCTAACAGTAAACTATTGTCGTAACATTTAATATCTTACATTTTATGATTACATTAAAATATAATGTGTAAAACTTACGATTGCACTTATATCTAATAACAAAACTGTATCGTAAAATTTCAGCAGTTTTAAGAATATAAAGTAAATCAACAAGAATTGTAAAATTATAGAGCATATTATAAAAATAAAGTATACTCTGATAATAAATAATATATTTTAATTACAAAATAAATTTATTTTGAATTTATTTTTTCTATTTCATAATTACTTTGAAAATATAATTTCTAATTAAATTAATATTGTATAAATAATACTTAAGTAATAATACAAATTTTAATAATTGTTTCGTAACAAAGAGTATTTTAATTAAAGTGTTAAAAAGTATTCAAGGCAAAATAAAAGTATTTTAAAGCTACAAATATTTCTGTGATCACCATTATTATGTATAATTTTTTTAGTGCCAGATAAATAAAATAAATTTGAAAATGGTAAGTTTAAAACTTAGAAATTATTGTACTAATACGTATATTTCATTCTAGAATAAACGGTGCATTTATGAAATTTAAGTGGTAAATAATAGATAATAGAGAAGATTATTTAGATGTATGTAAGTTAATTTGTATTTTTTAGTAAGAATATTTCATGAAAATAAATTATATTTAAGAACATTTGTGGTTGCGATTTGTACATTTTTTTGTGTATTTAATTTGAAAAAATAAGATGTATGAAGTTTCTCAAGTGAAATTTAGATTTTCTAATTGGTAATAATTGAATAATCAAAAGAGAATATATTCAAGAAGTACTTAGATATGACTATATAAGGCTTTGAGAAATTTAAAGAATTTTCCAGATGAAAGGCCAATACATTATAAATTCACAAACTTAATCCGAAAGGAAGGCATCTTGCCAAAAGCCAGAAAATAATAAGGGCAATGATCCAAAAGAAAAGCAACATGTTTGCCTCGAATATGCTTCATCTCAAGCTCCAGCCAAAAATGAAAGCAACAGATAAATATTTCGTTCTCTACAAAACTACGCAAATAAATAAAGATAATTTGGGAATTCCTTATAATAATTCATACAATCATAGGATTTCAGATATTATTTTTAACGTTTACTAATATTTCTCGATCATTCTATTTTTTCACTTTTTAAAAAAATAAATAATGTAATAGAGGTATTTAAATATTTAAAGAAGAATATATTAAAAAAGGAAGCATTTTCAAATTTACACAACTCATAAAGATTTTGTAATTAATAAAATAAATTTATTACTAATATTATGGAGTTAATTAAGCATTGCAAAATGTTTAATAAAGTTTTTATGTATAGTCAATTTAGAATCATTAATATTCATGTTTTCTTAAGTAATTTAACGGCATCTGATTAATCTTTTCAAATTACTTTTAAATTTTAAGTTCAGTTCTTGTAAATTTCTGGGTTTTTTCAAAATAATTTTATAAATACTTAATAAAAGTTTAAAATTTTTTTATTAAATGCTTAACAATTCAACTAAAAAAATTTAAATTTAAGTAAAAATATATACAGTTAAGTATAGTATTACAAACATTATAATCTAAAAGGTACAAAACCTATACTGTGCTATGAATTTACTTTTAATTTTAAACTGACAAAAAGTTATATTTGAAAAACATTTTTCAATATAAGTCCCAAAACTAAATAAAAATAGTTAAAGAGCAAAATTCTGGTAACTAATTTATCATGAAAAAACCTGTACAATGACAATACAAACATCTGATAATTTTATTTTATACTTTTTGTTAAATATGTTCATTAATTTAATAGACCGAAAGTGATTCTCTTTGATAGTCTTGATTTTTTAAATTTAATTAAAAAATTTTTATGAAAACATTTCTTAATTTATAACTTTAAAAATATAAATTTTATCCATATCAAAATAATCATTAATCGATATTTGATCGATTGACAATTACATATATTAGTAGAAGCATTTATAGAAAAGAAAATTTTAAAAACTTATATCCAAAATATTTTTAAGTAACTCTTACATAATGTTTATTCATATTATTCTAAAATTATATTATAATAAATTTCTATTATATTGGTCACATTTAAATTATATTTAATATACACTGAAAATTTTTTAAAATAATAGAAACTATTATTAATCTACACATCATTTTTTGAATTTCAATTTCTGAATAATTTTTAACATTTAAGTCAATACCAAAATTACAATTCGCTTTAATTAACGCTAAAATTCTGTGTTTAACAGTACATTTATATTATTATAAATAAAGGAAACTTTAATAGATGCATAAGAAAAATATATGAGATGATTAGTTCATGATCATACGAAGTGAAAAAATATGATGAATTTTATAGCAAATAGATAAATTATTTTATAGCAAGACTATCCATAATTATAACATATCTTCTATACACCAATTCAAAATTTGTCTTACTTAAGGAAAATATAACATATGCTTTCAGTTAAATTTTAAAATAAAATGGAAATTTGCCTGCAAGTTATAAAACTAAATTTTTTGTTCTTAAACATTTATTTCAGTCCCTCACAAAAGCAAAATTAACTATACTAAAAATAAAATTTTAATTTAACTAAATACTTTGTATAATATTGTAACAAAATTAGCGATATCATATGTTACTTATAAAGTGGAATTAGAATCTCTCCCATTATACACATGTTATTTCAAAATCATTTACTCTTTCACCATAATACTAAAAATAAATACTCTTTCCACATTCAAAATGGTATTCTTTAACAGACCTCATTAAATACACATATAATTGGCAGCCTTATAGTTTTTAGAAATATTTTACTAAGTTTCCAATTTTCACGTAAAAATCTTATTTTGCATTATATTTAACAATGTATCTCATTTTAAACGGATAATTTGGGGAAGGGATATCGAACCCAATTAGAAAATGATATTCCTATTAGGAATCAAATAAATATATTTTTATAAATAGTCTTTTACTGTATAGAACAAAATAATCTTTCAAGATTCTTTTCATTCTTATCCTGAGGATGAAGCAATAATAGGATACTTTCAGTTTCGTGTAACTTGAGTAAAGATTTTTGAGAAAGATATAAGAGGAAAATCTATTGAGACAATTATGGCAATTTCTTTGGAAATAGTAAAACCAAATCATTAAATCTAAATATATATGAGAGATAAGGATATAAAAGCCAACAGACAAATGCATTTTCACTTAATTTTCTTTAGGGACGATATTATTATATTAGGCCTTCTAGGTAACATGTAAACAAAAATAACATTATCCTTTCTCATACCACAAAGACTGGTGGTTTAATAAAAGCCACAGAAAAGAAGAATTGAATTCAGAATTTTTACAAAATATCGTCTACTATTCTATTGATAAAAGGTAAATAATTTCATGGTTATAAGGCATATTTATTAATTACTTATAGTTAAAGTGAAAAAAATATTTCTTAATTTCCAATAACGTAAGTAGTATAATTTAATTTTATTTATAATATACTGCAACATAAGAAAAGTTTCCAATTTTCATCTTTTTAAATGAAATAAGTGAATACAATATGGCAATTGATCTTATATTTAACCTAAGGCTTTATTTTAATTATTTCTTTACAAAGAAAGCATTTAATACAATACAGCATTATTATTAGGGATGATATGAATTCTATCAGGCCTTCTAGGTATCATGTAAACAAAAATATCATTATCCTTTTCATACCACAAATACTGGTGGTTTAATAAAAGCCACAGAAAATATGAATTGAATTCAGAATTTTTACAAAATATCTTCTAGCATTCTATTGATAAAAGATAAATATTTTCACGGTAATAAGGCATATTTATTAATCACTTATAGTTAAAGTGAAAAAAATATTTTAAAAATTTCCAATAACGTCAGTAGTGTAATTTTATTTTATTTATATTATACTGTAACATAAGAAAGTTTCCAATTTTTTATGTAATTTTTTACAAAGAAAGTATTTACAATACAGCATTATTATTAGGGACGATATGATTCTATCAGGCCTCTAGATATCATGTAAACAAAACTATTATTATCCCACAAATACTATTAATTTAATAAAAGCCATAGAAAAGAAGAATTAAATTCAGAATTTTTACAAAAATATCTTCTGGCATTCTATTGATAAAAGGTAAATAATTACACAGTAATAAGGAAACTCTACTAAGCAAACTTAAATCATTGAAATTTTTTAATATTACTGTATTCCGTAATATTCGATCTTATTACTGTATATCCTATGAGATTTTAAATTGATGCGTTTGTTATTTTTTTTTTTACAATGCCAATAATTAATTTATTCTTATTAATTAGCAAATATTCTATAAAGATAATTTTTAATAAGGCATTTTTTAAGATTTAAAAATTCTGTGAAGTAAAATGAAAATTCTTACCTTGCGAAGCATCTTGTCGATGATTCCTTCGGACCGAAGTGTCCGGGACATCCAGGAGTAGCACAGCCTGGTTCAGGAATTGGTCGACGTCCATGGAAGCTCGGACTTCGGCAGCAAAAATCTTTCATTGGTAGCCTCTGTAAGAAAGTATATATCAAGGAATCATCTGAAGGGATGACCAAGTACACTTTTTGCGGCGGCTTTCGAATCTGTTCGAAACATTGAATGAGCAGGATGGTTCCCCTGTCCTATCTACATCACTATCTGCCATACCAAGTATGTCATCTACCGGTATGATAGAAACCTTATTTTTCATATGGAAAACACCAAGTCGGTATCTTCAGGAATATCAGGAACATCGAGATCTATTGTTAATATGGTGGAGTTCATAGCAGATGCGAAGAACTCATTTTGTTTGAGATTTTTGCAACCTTTTGTGGTTGAACTCTTTCACAAAATATTTAAAGCAAGATATTGCAAAATCCTTACTGATAAAGTCATCTGAATCAACTTCAACGGTATTCCAAATTGTAGATATTTTTTAAAAATGGATATATATATCGATACGAATAACTAATTTGAGAAAATTTTGAAACTACCAGTGGTAGAAAAATTTGGTCTATTTCTGAATTTCATTTAGAAAATAAATGCCATAAGAATCTTATCTTCCAAATAGGTCCAAGATCAAGGCATTTTTTGATATAAGGAGAATTGCAAAAATGCACAAGTATCTGTAAATAGCAATATTCTTACATCAAAGATTATATCATATGTAATATAAGAATTTCTTATGCACATCAACACCGATAAAACATCAGACATAAAATATCAACATTATATATTTAAGATCTGTATTTATACATCAAGCCTCGTCCCTAAATTAGGACACTGAAGTATATAAAAATACTAATTTCCTATACACATCAACACCGATAAAGCATCAAGCGTATAATATCAACACCAATTATACATTTAATATCAGAATTTAATACATCAAACACCTTCCTAAATTACGACACCGAATTATATAAAAAGACTAATTTCCTACACAGACTAACACCGATAAAGCATCAAGTATTTTAAACCAACTTCAATTAAATACTTAAAAACGACACTTATCCTCCAAACAATTTCCTGAAGTTAGGCTTTCTTCTCAAAGTGCATCAAGTTATATTCTTCAATAAAAGAAGATCGAATAAAAAAATCCGAATGAAAAACCATGGTCATTCGACCGGACAGTGCCGGCCACAATTTCCCATATAGTCTCGCACGTGGACAAGGTGCGATGGAATGCTAAAGTGATGAGAGGCTGGAGCGAAAGTGAGTCTGGACCAAAGGATGCTGAGATCAATAGCGCCTCCTCCTCTTCCTACCCTCTGAGAATCCCGCCAATGGGACGACTTCACTCATTCATGCAGCTACAGATGCTCTCGTTAGTAGGAACTCTATACCGTCCGCTATTCTTGCGCAAGACTATGTGTCCTTGATTCCTTTATTCACATTCTATAAAAATCCTAGGGGGATATATTCTGAGGTATTGAATATAATTTAGAAGGGTGAATTTTCACTACATTCCTTATCGCAATAAAACAATCGCGGGGGTTCTGATAACGCAAAGTAATGGAAAATGATTCCCCTGATTAAAAATTATATATTCATAGTAAAAATAGAACAAAAATAAAAATTAACAAAAATATAGAAGGAAGATTTATTTTTTTTGTTTATTTTATAGGTCTTTCTAGGCGACTCAATTTGATTATTCTTGCTTAAGTCAAAAATCGCCCCCTCCTCCAAAAAAAAAAAATTTTTTTGATTTTTATTTCATTTTATTCCCTGAGTCATTATTTTTCTTTTTTTTTTAATGCACCATTTATTCATCTAAAATATATGACGCATTAAAAGAAGAAAAAAAATCTGTCTTCTTTTCAAAATTAGTTCTATTCTTCCTTTAAGTGCTGCTTTCTCAAAATGAGCAATTTTGAACTTTTTAAGTATCCTTTCTGAAAAACTACCTAGCGTAAAAGCATTAAAAGTTTCTGCCCAATAGTAAATGAATTATATTTTAATCTGAGACTAATTATTTAAGCAGTATAGTGTAATTTATTTTTTAAAAATTAAAAATTCAAGAATTTTAATTTTTAAATTCAAAAATTTTAATTTTTAAATTCAAGAATTTTTATTTTTAAATTCAAGAATTTTTATTTTTAAATTCAATAATTAATTTTTTTTTTAAATTCAATAATTTTTTGATACTATCCAAAAAACTCCTCAACTTTAAGGATTCTCCTCAACCTCATATTAATTCAAAAACCATTCGTAACATACATAAAAGTTTCAAGACATCAAATTTAGTAGTGTATTGGGAATATCGAGTCATATTAAATGTCAAAAGTTGTAATTATGTTAGATTTTCATCTTTAAAAATATATTTTAAATATTCTCATAGAAAATACATAAAAACATTTCTTCCATAAAAATTTACTTAAATTTGTTTGTGATAATCGAATTAAGGAAGGAAATTCTTTTTATTAAATTTTCTTCTTTTAAGAATATCATGAAGGGATATTTATATGACAATATAAACTAAAAAAATTAAACTTATTTTATTTTTCATATTTCTTTATATTATTAAAGAAAGGAGTTTATTTTGTTTTATACATGACAGATTAAGTTGCAAAAGATATAATTTAACATGACCTTTTTACTATTGAATACACTTAATTTTATTATTTAAAAAGTAAAGAAAAATATTTCATAATTTCCAATAATTTAAGTTTTATAATTTTATTTTATTTGTAACATACGGCAACATAAGAAAATTTCCAATTTTTTATCTTTTTTTTAAATGAAATAAGTGAATGCAATATAGTGATTGATATTTTATATAACATAAGGCTTTTTCTTAATTATTTTCTTTTACAAAGAAAGCATTGAATATAATGTGGCAATTAATTTTTATACGATAATCTTAAATATGTGTGTTAAAAAAATTTTATAACAGCCAGACTTAGCAATAAGAAACACGTAAAGAAGTAGAAGAAAAGTTATTGAAATTTGCTCTTCAAATACTGATGTTACATAATTAATTGCAATTTAATTAGTAATTCATTATATTTCTTCATTGAATAAACTTATTTTCCTGCAAAATTAATAGTTAATTTATAGAAAAAAATAAAAACTATTTTATTGAACAGATAACAAAAAGTTTATGAATGTTTTTGTTTTAATGATGACGTGTTAACTTTCACTCTAATGAAACTGGAAATAACACAAATTATTTTCAATTAGTAAACAATATTTGTATTTCTTTGGAGTTTCTTATAAATGTTAATAGCTCAGTATGGACTATGAATAAGCTATCAATAATATTTTTCTGAAAAATTTATACAATTAATCGACTTAGATTTGTGTCTCTTTTTTTTTTTCTAATTTGCACCAATGTAAAGGGAATAGTGTGGCAATCAAACAAGAATTAAAAACCATCCATAAGTTATCAAAAATATAACAATCAAAGCTCCCTTCTACGAATCATATAGATATGATTAAGGCAACTTTTGTTAACTAACTTAGTCACGGCAAGGCAAACATTTCTGTGAATTCCATAAAAAAATAATTCTTTCTAAATTTATAGGTAAAAACTTGTCTATCCTATTCAGAGTGAATATTTTTTAAAAAAAAACTTAAGAAATCTTCATAAAAAAGAAAATAAATCAACGTACTGCAATTTTTCAAAGATTGATTTCAAAATATTTATAAATAGACGATTATTTTAAAACGAAAATTTAAAGAAGTATCTGGAATGTAAGATTTTATGAAAAGGTATCAAAATGAATTATATTAGCAGGTAGGTAACGATATTATACTTCAGCTTTATATTTTTCACTTTTAAAGGCATCTATTAAATCAATAACTATTTTCAAATATTATTTTAGCTAACTTTTAGGCTTAACGATAGGAGACTTAAATAACTAAGCAATCTTAAACCTCTTTTATCGTGTCGGTATTTAATGAAGAAATAGATGCAAAGAGATATTACATCATTTTATATTGACGTACTTATAATCCCTTATCCGTGGCGTGGGCCACAACTAAAAGCTTCGCCTAGACTTGCTTAGTTCCCGGATCTTTAAGGTCCGATGCGATAATCCTTCCAAGTAAGTCAAGCAACCAACAAATTCCCTCCCTGTCAAGAAATTAATTCAACCGTTTTATTGATTTCTTTAGATGAATAATTTGTCAAGTATAATGACTGAAAAGCATTTTGTGCCTTACTCTTATTCTGTAAGCGTAATGAACAAAGAAAATTTGATATCATTGGCCAGAATGGGAATTAGAATAAAAAATATTTCAATTAAATACAAAAAGATTTTGGGAAAGATAATTTTTAAGATTTCTCACATAAGTTGGTTTTGGAACGTTATTGACAATATGAAATAAATTTTATCATTATATATATATATATTATAATAAAATTTATTTTTATATTAATGTTATTTAATAAAATATATTAATAATAATATCATTAATATATTTATTTATTATTAATATTATTAATTATATCTAATTAATAATATTTAATTATTTTATATAAATATATTATAAATAAAGTTACAAAGCTAATTTATGTGAGAAATGTTTAAAAACAATTCCAGTAATTTGGAAAGGGACTATATATATATGTATATATATATAGTCTCTTCCCGAATTACTGGAATAATTAAAATACTTTGTATTTCTCACATAAATTAGCCGTGGAACATTATTGACAATATAAAATAAATTTTATCATAATATATATTGTAGATAAATTTACAAAGCTGATTTATATGAAAAATATTTAAAAACCATTCAGTAATTGGGAAAGGGACTATATACATATATATATATATATATATATATATATATATAATATATAATATATATATAACAATAAAATTTATAAAATAAATTTTACCATAATGTATTTATATATATATTGCTAATAAAGTTACAAAGCTAATTTATGTGAGAAATATTAAAAAACTATTACAGTAATTTGGAAAGGGACTATATATATCTATATCTATATAGTTCCTTCCCAAATTACTGGAATAATTTAAAAATACTTTGTATATGGATTATACTTTTTTCAGTAAAAACTAGAAAGTGAGATGAAAAAATCTGTATTTAACTTTTTTAATTCTATTTCGAGTTTGAATGTAAGAACGATAAATTTATTTTTAAAAACACAATTTGAAACACATGTAGTAGAGTAAAAGAAAAGGATATTTAAAATAAATAATTTTGTAATTAATTAATTTTTCCTGTTAGTTCTTTAAATTGCAACAAAATTATTATTTTTTTTTGGAAAATTTTCGAAGCATCCAAAAGTACCCAAAAAAATTCATTTAATCTAATTTAAAAATGTTTTTTTTCATGAATTTCAGTAAATAAAATGTTTCCTTCTAGCTATACAAGATTC
Organism: Caerostris extrusa; assembly: GCA_021605095.1. NCBI lineage: Eukaryota > Metazoa > Arthropoda > Arachnida > Araneae > Araneidae > Caerostris > Caerostris extrusa. Next base: position 38,740 of record BPLR01009715.1, on the reverse strand, counting down.
TTTAATTTGTGACATTAAAAGAGATTTATCAACAGAAAGTGCAAAATATTTTGCACAGAAAAATTGTAAAAATGTCCCGTATACTATAGAGTGCGTGAAAACCTATTGAAAGGACTGAACTGAAATTTGGTGTTGAAATATTTTAAAGCTCTAGAATTGTAATAAAACTAAAGCTATTTTAATTAAGTAAAATTTAAAACAGAAAGTTAGCTAATTTTTAAAAAAAAAGTAAACATTTAATTTATGTAATTTTTTTAAAATCAATTGTTTTAAATTTTAAAATTGATTTTGGGATTCTTTTTTTTGTTTTTAGATATTTTACTATTTTTTAAAAAGAAAAGGTGATTTTAGAGCAATTATTTTAAAAAAATTATCAATAATTTAAGGAATTGCTAAAATAGTAATATTCAGTAGTAAAAACGTAATTAATTTAAATAATCATTCTAACGTATTTTTTTACAAACAACCCAATATTTTAATGGTTTTTTTACCTACTTCACTACAACACGAATTTTGGTTCAGATTCTTCATAGAATTTAATAACAAGAAAAATCTTTGTGAAACTTTCATTCTGAATGAAAATATATCATAACTGGACTGTACTAATATGGCTGTATTTATCTACAGTTTATTTGAAAATTAGACTTCGACACTAGGCTTCGAAAATGTGTGCTAATTTTTTGCCAGTCCAAAAAAATCAATAGTTGGGTTAAAACTAATTATATAGCCATAGCTCAAAAAATGCATAATGTTTTATGATTTTTATAAGAAAAATTCTTTCTAAAATTTCAGCTTTCAGTTTCAGTAATTTCTACCTTATTCTGAGTGTACATTTTTTAGATATCTCTAAATTTCTAAACAAAGTCCTTGAAAAATCTTTAGAAATCTTCATGAAAAGTGAACGAAATCAACACATTGAAATTTTTCAAAGATTAGTTTCAAAATATTTATAAATGGAAAATTATAAACTTCCCAATACGATTGCGATTATATATACATATTTAAAAAAATTCAACTTTATATTACTACTGTCTGAAAGCATATATCTGTTTTTAAAGAACACTTTCAAACTCATACTTGAAATACAAAACTAGAGACAGAAAAATAAACCTGAAAACACGTTTTAGCAAAACACGCTACGCATATAAATAACGATATAAGAGGTAATGGCAGCAGAGATGCACCCCTCAGAATACTATTGCGTCTCAATTCCATTTTGATGAAATCTATATACTAAATGTACAGAAGACCATGAAAATTCTCTTTTCACATGCAATGATGAGAAGACGGAGAATACAGTAGAATGCATTATTCAGACGAATGCAATACGAAATACACTATAGCTATATGGCAGAAACATTTGTCACTTCGAATATATACGGTAGCATTATTGACATTTTTTTTGGAACTGATAAATAATGTACAAGTATTGCATGTACTTGTTCGAGACCAATACGTCATCCTTAAAGGTCCAAAAGAAGAAACATTGACTGAAGCACACTATTTGTTATTTGCTAATTTTTCTTCGAGACATTTTGAAACTAAATCCGCAAATTTCTGTATTTCATCTATAATTGACTAAACAAACTCGTATATTTTAAGTATCTTTATAACAGTAAATATTTTTAAATTCAATCTTGAATACAATTTTCTTTCAGATTTTTTTGAACCTGTATGACAAAAAACATCTAAAGAAGAGTTTATAAAAATATTTAAATATGTTTTTTTTTTCTATTTTCAGATGAATGGTGATTTATTGGCCACCTAAAAAGGGCTTGTGCAATTGAGAATTTTGTTTAGAGTAGGACAAGAAAATTCAAATAAATCTATGGCAAGGAGGATCACGATAAATCTGTAGGCCAAAAAGTTCTGTTGGGATCGATGAAGAAAGTAAGAACTTCTCAGATACAAGTGTTAGAACTTTCATTCCAAATTGCGGCATGACAATATGGATTTTGCATGGAATGTCTTTAATGGAGAATCTTGCATATATATATAATTAACATCCCAGTTGCAATGACCTTAGACAGAAAACCCATGGCATTCTGAAAATTTTTATTAGTTTTATATAACCTATGTTAAGGAAAGGGATTGTTGGAGAAGACGGTACAACGCAGAAATATATAAATGCTGTAAAGATCCAGATGTTATAAAATTTATTAAGATCAATAGATTAAATTGGGCTGCTCATTTATTTAGAATGAATGATTTAAACCCTGTAACAAGGCTGATTTTGGCAAAGCCACAGGGACAAAGAGGAAGAGAACGATCCAGGTTGCAATGAATAGGCGCAGGTGAGAAGGACGTACTAGGGGTTATAAATTGAAGACCATGGTCTCATCATATTTCTGCTATGGACTATTGTGATCTTGCTAGCTGAAATACGTGTTTTCTATATAACAATTGAGAGATGGAAAGTTATTAAAAGAGATATTCTAAGAAGTTTTACGAAAAGCCTTCCTACCACGAATATTTTAAAGTCCAGTAGAAAATATATCAGATCAAATAATTAGCAACGAGTATTTATCAATTATACGTTAATCAAACGGCCTAAAAAGTGTTCGCAAAATATTTTAACACCAGGTTTATATTAATCTGAAAAAAAGCGAACAATATTTGCATAATTTTTTAAATAATTCTTTGTGAGACCTCTAAAATGACGCTAGAGTTTTGGAATATTAATGAGATCTTTATCAGCAGAATATACTGACAAATTACCGTTCCTCCCATTCATTTCCTGGCATTTTCTCTAACCTCCATTAATATAAATTTGCACAAAGGTTTAACAGAAAAATTCACAAAGTTATTTTAACAAGAGTTGCGAAACATGTTTCCTTTAAACACTAAGATGGGTAATGAGTCCGTGACTTCCTATTTATAACAGTGCGGGCAAAATTCTTCTTGGTGAAACACTGTTTTTGTTTTTAATAAAGCCTTTTTCTTAATTTTTTTTTCCTCATTTTTAAAAAAGTGTTTTAATTAAGTTTATAAAATAGTGATAGTGATTCTTATTTAAAAGTAAAGGAATTCATTTTAAACAGGAGAAGATTTTTAGTTAAGTAAATTTTTAAATTTGTTTTAAGTTTTACTGCGTGAATAAACATTAATCATTTAGTTTTACATTTTATTTTTATTGTTCTAACTATGATTTTGTAACATTATGTAAATTTAAATTGCACTACTTAGAGAAGTGTAAAAACTGTAATTAATTCAGGGATATCTTAGCTGTTATTGAGCAGTACTATTATAAAGATTTTTATTTTAATACAGGGACATCCACAATAATATTCCACTTGATTGATAGTTCATTGACTGACACTTTAAATGATAGTTACTTTTATTAATAGTTTATTGATTGGAATTTCAAATGATATTTACTTTGATTAATAGTTCATTGATTGGCACTTCAAAGGATATTTACTGTGATTAGCCGTTCATTAATTGGATTAAGGATAGATACATTGTCACAATATTTATAATTCCTAATTAAGTAAATAACTTTATATTGGATAAAATAATTTTATCTTTATGTATGCAAAGAAAGATATTTATTTGTTGTATGTGTGCATAAATTAAACTGAGCTGCTCGTTTATTTAGAATGAATGATTTAAATCCTGTAAATTGTTTTGGCAAAGCTACAGGCACAAAGAGGAAGAGGATGACCCAAGTTGCGATGGATAGATGCAGTTGAAAATGATTTTGCTGGTTACTAAAGGTTAAGAATGGGAGGATCATTGTCATCCAGAGGAATGCATGGAAATCTCTTCAAAGAAAAAACCTTGGTCCACTCCGGGCTGTCGTGCTATTGATGATGTATTCTTGTATCTGCCCCTTTTATTTTTTATAACTGAAAAACTATAACATTTACAGGTCCAATTTTTTACTGAATTTAAATTGCATTTATCACAGTTCATAGCCAAAAATCATGAAGATAATTTTATTAAATTTATTTTAGTTAAAAAAGCATTAATTTTAAAAATTTTCACATTTTTTAGTTTATTAATAGTTTTCTTTCACCAGCATAAACTCAGTATTCACCAAAATTTAATGAATATACAAAATAAATTTGTTTCTGAGGTCATAAGTTACAAATTATTTCAAAGCTAAGTCCTCTTAGTTCTCAGAATTTATCATATTTCTGTTTTTACGTACATACTAAAAATACTTTTGAATTGTTCTGGTTATTTTTAATTAACGAAATTGTTATTTTTCGGCAAAAAATTTGCAATAAAATAAAATTAAGAGATTATTAAATCCAATAATTTGAAAATAAGTTTAATTTATAAATATTAGAGTAGATGAGATTAAGCATTATTTTTATTTCTGTTTAGAAATATTCTTAATAAAAATGATAAACTATTGAAGATTTTATGTTTGTATTATTTTTTTTATATTTTTGTTGTTCGTTTCTATTAATGTGCTATTACATAGAATTAAAATTTATCTTTACATTATAAATTTCTTTTATTTATGTTTTTTATATATTTTTTTTTTACCGTAACAGATGAATTCAGTACTTGTGTGATGTTCACATTGTTATTTTGATACGGCTGTGATCAACTAAAACTATATACAAGAGAAATATCTTTCTAACGAAATAAAATGTCTTCAAATGTTATTTAGGATGAAATTAAACCAGAATGATGTGAACACATGTAAATTTATGTATGCCCCGATTGAAAAGTGCTTAATAATTATTTGTTTCAATTTAGAGATAATTTTATTTTTAAGTGATTACTATCACCCGAAATGTATCATGAAACATTTTTTGTTGTGAGAACAACAAAAAATATTCATATGATCAATTGCAACACTCGTAACAACAGCATTATTTTACCGTTGAAGACAGATTTTTAGTGATACGTTGCTTTAAGGCCTTTTGTCTTGCAAGGTGGAATCTTGATATTTTGACGAAAAACTGCGTTGTGAGCAATTAATTTGAATATTTTTATCTACAATTATCTACTTTTAAATCACTGAAGGATTTGTTTTTACTAAGAAACTGATGATTTATTTTACTTTTATTTCACTAGTTAAATTATAATAATTACTTTGTATATATAAATGAAACTTTAGAATGAAATCTTAAATCAAATAAATTCGTATAAAAGTAATAAAAGGAATTTTAATTGGATGAAAAATTTGATTTGATTGACTTCTTCACATTTAAGAAGTTCCCTCAACATCAAAATGCAGATAGGTTTATTTTTAAAATAATGTTATCTGTGTAACTGTATGAAATTGATATTAAAATAAAGCTATTTTTGATCAACATTAAGATCATACAATGACTAAAGAAATCAATCTCATGAAAACGTTTCGGGTATACCATTTAATATTTTGCTTCCATGAATCATCCACAAGAAATATAAAACTTAGCAAATATTTTACATGATTCTCACAACATGCTTAATGTTACAATTAATCATTAAACAACACATCATATGCATATTTTTGTTGTTCACTACAACAAAAAGTTTCATAATACATTTCGGGTGATAGTAATCACTTAGAAAAAAATTATCTCTAAATTGAAACAAATATATACACTGAAGTGACAAAGTCATGGGATAGCAATATGCAAATTTTCAGATGGCAGTAGCATCGCGTAGAACAGGTATAAATGCGCAGTGCTTTCGCAGAGCTTTCATTTCTGTTCAAGTTATTCATGTGAAGAGGTTTTGACGTGATGATTAACAGACTTTGAACGCGGAATGTTAGTTGGAGCTAGACGCATGGGTCATGCCATTTCGGAAATCGTTAGGGGAATTCAACATTCCCAGATCCACTGTGTCAAGAGTGTGCCGAAATTTCAGGCATAACATCCCACCATGGACAGCGCAGTGGTCGACCGCCTGCACTAACGACCGAGACCGGCGACGTCTGAAAGAGTCGTAAATTCTAACAGACAAGTGCGTCAAATAACCACAGAAATCAATGTGGGACAAGGGACTTGTCTGTTAAAATTAGAAATTTGGCTTTCTTGGGCTATTCCAGCAGAAGACCGCTCTAGTGCCTTTACTGATCAACGTGAGCATATCGGTTGGTCCCTAGATGAATGGAAAACCGTGGCCTGGTCCGATGAGTCACGATTTCAGTTGGTAAAGCTGATGGTAGGGTTCGAGTGTGGCGCAGACCCCACGAAGCCATGGACACAAACTGTCAGAGGCACTGTTCAAGCTGGTGGTGGCTCCGTAATGGTGTGGGCTGTTTTTCATGGCATGGACTTGGTCCTCTGGTGCTACTGGACCGAACATTAACTGGAAATGCTGATGTTCAGCTACTTGGAGATCACTTGCAGCCATTCATGGACTTCATGTACCCAAACAACGATGGGATTTTTATGGATGACAATGCGCCATGTCACCGGGCCACAACTGTTCGCGATTGGTTTGAAGAACATTCTGGACAATTCCAACGAATGATCTGCCACCTAGATCGCCCGACATGAATCCCATCGAGCATTTATGGGACATCATCGAGAGGTCTGTTCGTGCCCAAAATCCTGCACCATCAACGCTTTCACAATTATGGACGTCTATCGATACAGCATGGCTCAATATTCCTGCAGAAGACTTCCAACGACTTGTTGAGTCCATGCCACGTCGAGTTGCTGCACTTCGCCGGGCGAAAGGAGGGCCGACACGATATTAAGGGTATCCCATGACTTTTGTCACTTCAGTATATATATATATATATTATTTTTTAATTTAGATAATTATTTATTTATAATTATGCAGCGCCTCAATGGCCAAGTGTTTCTCTCAAACATCGGGACCTCTGGCACTCGGTGCCATGGATGCTCTAGTGGTTCGGAATAAAAATCCACTTTAAACCGTAGGTCCCGGTCTAATATGATCATAAAAGCGTTGTCTTGAGGTTTAGTCAGTCTTCAGCCCTCGTGGTTCCTCGCTAAAAGTGAAGCTTCATATTATCTTTACCATTAGCCATGGTCCATTGGACCTGGTGTAGGCTTCCTTGCACCAGAGGAATTAATAACAATAAAGAATTACGCCCTTTTTTTCTCGGGGCATACATAAATTTAACAAGAGGCCCGTCAATGTTAAAATAATAATGATGATAAGCATATGTTCTTGTTCTCTACAGCAAAAATATGGCATGATACATTGCAGTTAATGGTAATCATTTACAATTAAAATTATCTCTAAATTGTAATCAATATATTTTTATTAAATAAGTCTGGTTTTTAAAAAAGTGACATGGAGTTCAGGAATTTTCGATTAAAAACAAAAAAAAAAGAGCAAATAAATAAACTTTATTTATACTAAAGAAAAAATTTCTTAGTGTACTTTTCATATAGTGCTATCAAAGATAGATTTTTCAAAAGGACAATCTCAATTTATATTCAAAAGGATATCCACCTAATTTTTAACGATTAAAATTCACCATGATGTCAAGCATATAAGACATTATGCATGCTTTCTTTCATGAGTACAATTATTTAACGAAGAAGAAGCTGTTTCCTATTTACTGATTTAATAATATTATTCACTGAAATATATTTTCAAGTTTATAGTAATTAAAATTTAGTCCTTTACTTTGTTTTAATTTAAATCAGTTGCTTGGTATTAAAGTGTGAAATATTCACAAATATTAAAATCTGAACACTTAAAAAAAGAATTAACAAGAAATGTAGAAACTATTATAAAAATTTTACACGGATAATAAGTGTTATATACATATATTTTAATTTTCTGCCTAAATATACGAATAAGAATTGAAACTTAACATAATGTTGGTAAAAAACTAGTAAGCAAATAATTTGTTAATAACAAATAATTTGTTTCCAGATTTGAGAATCCCATTAAACAAAGTCACATATAATTTTATGCTTTTCGTCCTCAATGATAAATTTAATTATTTTTCTTTAAATATCGTTGAAATCTCTGTTAAATTCTATTTAAGATTTAAAAACACTGTGTAGCAATGTATTTTTTATACTTTTATGCATATCCATGAATGTACATGTAGCAGCTACGCCTAAATTTTCATAGTATTTATTATACTCTAAATATTGGATAAAAGGAAAACAGTTTTTGCCTGCATAAGAAATTCACAAAATCGAAAATGGTAAAAAATAGAGTGCTCTGAAAAGAACAAAGCTCAAAGTTCACTAACTGTTAATTATACCATAAAGGTATTAAATTGAACGCAACCAGTTGTATGCAGGAGTGCAACTTCTTTAATACTGTGAATTTCTAAACAGCATAATGTACCAACACCGTTTAGCATAAGAAAATCGAAACTGGCCTCATAAAGATTCAACATAGCGTGGAATGTCTGCAGAGTTGGTGCAATTTCAAGTAGCAAAATTACGTTCTAAATCAACAGGGTAACTCTAAATCCACCTTTTAGATGGTGAGAGTAGGATTCCAGAAAGTTACGCGAGGCAGTTAGACATAAATAATATAAAGAGAAATTTTTGTATATTTTGTTACAACGTATCTTCGGTGTATGAATATAAAAACTTCGAATAAATAGAAAAGTTTGGCATTAGTGGCTTACTGCCATGATTGGAAATCAAATTCAAAAGTAATTGTGAACAATAAGAAACTTTCTATTGTAAGGTATTGATTAATATTATGCCATTTTTATTGTTATTAAACTTGCGTTTAATTATTCTCTCATTATTTACAAGTTATAGAAACTGCACGCTGAATTGAATATATAAACTATTATTTTTTTTTATGTTTCAGGTATTAAATATATACTAGTAAAAGATATATTTTTAAATCTGTAAGATTTTTGTATGAAATATTTTTCCATGTATGCCTTGAGATCATTGATTCTAAATTTAAAAACCTTTTATTTTACCAGAAACAAGTTTAGATATGTAGGTACATAAGTGTATTAAATATAAAAATAAAAATAATAACAATAAAAAAATGAGCAAAATTTATATAATGTCTCTGTTATAATTCATACGTAATTTTAATCATTTATTTTAATAATAGTTGCTAATGTTAAATAAACTTGGAAGTTTTAAATATTAGCTGATTATTTAAACAATTATTTAATATTATTTAAAATCTTTAAACTTTTCAAAATAATTATCATCATCCTGATCAAATTTATTTACGAATTTAAACTAACGACAAAATTAAAGAAGAGATTCAGTGTTTGAATAAAATAAAAGTATGTATCATTCATATTTTACAATACCTAAATAAAAGTGATTGTAAAGATTAATAAATGACTTAGTAAGTAAATACTCAAGTATATGGTAGAAGAAATATTTTGTTTATTATAAATGCACATTGTGAATTTGTAATGAATTTTATTCATTTTATAATGCACATTGTGAATTGTTACAGTCTGAATTTCAATTTACATTTGAAAAACAGACTAAGCATTTAATAAACAAACAGAAAATAAACATTTGAAAAGCGTGTTTTATTAAATACAAAAACATTTTTGCAATCGCAGCATTGTTGTAAGAACTGCATAAGTTATATTTATTTTCGTTTTCCTTTCTGAAAAAAAGATGGAGCTTATGAAACCGAAGATGAATTTCTAGAAACGTATTTAATGTAACTTTGCTTCTGTAAAAAAAAAAGGTATTCAAATAGATTTTTTTCATTATTTGAAGAAGCCAACCAGATGGGACGACTTTTAAGCATCTAGGATCCAAATAAATAAGTCATAGCTATGTTAATGTACACTGTAAGGCCATGGATGGATCTGACATTTTTAAATGCAATGCTTCGTCATGTTTTGATCTCTCAATAATAAAAGTAAAAAATAAACTTCAAATTCGAATAGAGAAGCCAAGTCGCTTACAGGCTATTCAAACAAAAAGTTCAACTTCGAAAGAATTTTTTTAATGAAAATGTCAAAAAGCAATATTGCTTCCTCGCTATTCAATCCATTTTGCATAAAATATTCTCTTTCAAAAGAAACCACAAAAGCTTTCCATTGAAGGCGAGTATCTCAGCTTGCGGGGTAATATCTTTCACCAACTGTTTTGGAAAGTTTATTGCATGGCGAATTTCAACAACAATTTAATTGCAGGTTTCAAAATATCCTCATTCTTAATATAATTGTTTATGTATGGAAACTTAAAAATACAGTTCTTTTCACATACAAATGTGGAAAACACAAAGTTTTATAAAAATTCAGGACAACAACAATTTGCAATTGATACTTTTCATATGAATAATGAAATGAAAGCAGACAATAGAATTTTTGCCAGATCTAAAGTTTCCTAACAAAAGAAAATTTGTTATTGTTCTGAGACTTGTTTATTATCCCTGTTTTTCTTCCGAAACACAATATCTCAGTTTTTCCATTTATAATTTTGAAAAACGTCTGTATATCTAAGCGTCTCGATTCTGGGAAAAGATTTTACATTTAAATGAAATTCCTTTTTTTTTTTTGAAACTGATTTTAAAATAGATATCGGATATTGTGTTTTCGAAAAGTAGTAAAGTTACTTGAATTAAATGAATTTATAATTAGCACCTCACACTGAATTCTGATTATAATATCGCTTCTAAATTAAAATTCTCTTCTGTTTCATGATATTTTATTTGCTCATTTATGATCGTTTTATGCATCATTACTGACTTTTAATTTGATTATTTCTTTTTACATTTAAGTCATTTTATTAAGGGGAAAAGAGATTTAATTTGATTAATCAAGAAATGTTAATTATTATTTTTTAATCGCATTTACTTTTGAGAATTCAACACTTAAGTCTTTAAATCTAATCTTTCCTTACCTATCGCAACTTGTATATTAAGTACTTGCAAATGAGTTAGTAATTATTTTTAATTATCAAGAGATGTAGATATTAATTTATACTGTACTTTCTGAATTAACTTGAAAATTAAATTCAGATTTTAAATTATGAATGGAAATATATTCGAGTAATTAAGAGGTGAATAATATGGATTTATTGGAGCCTTATAATTTTTCTTCATTAATAAATGTAATAATCCATTAGTAAACCTAATTTCTTAGTATAGATATATGAGTTATGAAATATATACATTGGCATTAAAATTTAAAATCATATTTAATACATTTGTAACACTTTTATTTTTGTAACAAAATGATCATTCTTGAGCTTCTTATCGTAATTTTAAGGTATTCAACATACAGGCATTGCTTTTATTTGATTTCAATATAAAATGAGTTGTTAGTTAAAGATTTACATTAAATTCTATATATCAAAGTAGGATAATCAATATTTTCATCTGAATTATCATTTTATATGCATTTATTCGTCTATTGGTAACTGTTATTTTTGTATTAGTTCAAAAAGAAAAAGATGTTCTAACAGAACCATTGGAATAGGTTATTTTTATCCATTTAAAAAATTATCCATTTCTGATTCATAATTTTTTTCATTGAGATCAAATATCATTATTAGTATAATAATAATAAATATTCAATATTTACTAGCAATTTCTTTACTAGTAAGGAAATCATATTATACACATATTGTATGATGGTAAGAAAACATAAATAAATTTACAGATAATTTTGAACTTATTTGGAGTAGTCGCTTTTTGGCAGAAATAACAGCTCTAATATGGTATAAAACCAAACATAGTTTGGCTAGAAAGTACTGGCACGAAATTCTCTAAAAAGAATTTATCAATAATACCGACTGAAGAAGGAGGAGATGCCAACTTCTCGGAAAACATAAACATGACATTCTGAATTGGTAAAAGACCTAGCTAAAGTTCTGGCCAATGCAGCAGTCAAAATCCCTCTGTATTGAGGAAAGCTAGGACAGTAAGGGTAACATATGCAGGGCTTTGTCGTGCTCAAGATATCCTGACGGAATCCCAAATATTGGACACAGTCACAAGCCTTTAAACATCATGAATGAAATGGCATTTATCAAAATTACCGACTATGAGAAAAAAAGAAGTGATAGATATGTGTATGGCCTTCTTCTAAGTGTCTCCACTTTGGAATACCAATCATGATGTGCATGGTACGAGATTCATCGTTGATCGCACCTCTGTAAGAGACTTGTCTCTACTATAGCGTTAAGGGAAACAGCAGCAACGGTCGATGTGCTTGCATCGCTTTGTCCGTGGTGATTTAACAGAGTGAAGACAACAAGTATATATTCATTGGTGTTGGTAGCAACATATATAACAACGTTCTGTATGGCCATCAATATTTGCATGGTAATAATAGGATCTCGATCGACATCACGAAATCATAAACAACAGTCACATTGGCCATGAGCCATTCGTTACACGTGTTGAACGTGTAGCTACACGTTCTTACACGAGATATAATAAAATCTTTATACAAGCAACTATAACGTGAATGCGATTTCTCATGAGAAAAAATGTTATCTTTTTAACAGAATGCACGTGCTGTTATTCTTATTTGTTCTTATTCTTATTCTTATTTGCTCCGTTAAAATTCTAATTATTTCCATATACCAGTAAGGTGTACCTTTTTTGAAATTGAGTTTTTTATGCCCCAGCTTTAAGGCGTAGCAATTTTAATTTCCAAAATGTATGTTTACCTAAAATGATTTTTATTTTAACCGTCGAATCAATAATATTTAATATATAATTTATAAGTGTTTGAAAAATGTGTTGCGAAATTAGTATTTTGTACGAAAAGCTGAAGCTACACACATGTAAGGATTAAAATAAGAATCAAAGTACTATATAAGAACAGTTATTAAATAAATACTTGATAAAGTTGTAATAGAAAATATTTACATTTTATTCTTATAATTTCAAAAATACAACAAAGTAATTTTATGTTATAACAAAAGTCAAATTTTTCTATAGGCAATAGATAAACTTTATATATGACTTTATAAATTGCAAAAATGGTATATAATAAAAGGTTGATTGAGTTTCTACAAAATTTTTGTGCAAAGTTTAATGTAAATGAGAGAAACCAAGGCAAATTGAAATGTTTCAAAAATTTAGTTGAATTTTATTAAAACATTATTAACATCAATGCTTATAAAGAAGTGTTTCATGAAATGAATTTTGCTTAGTTGGCAAAAATATGGTCATGAAAAAAATTTCCAGTGCGTCATGATATTTAACCAGGATCACAAATTATGTACTATTGTAGTAGTATTATATAGTCTATATATTATAGGTGGTGACAGATTTCAGTCAAGGGCTTTCTATTACACATTTTCTCGTTCTTTACAACGATCAATCATTGGTTTTAAAATAATTGTTTTTTAATATGACTAATATAATAAATAAAGATTATAAGTTGGTTGATGTTATGTAACAAGTAGTTTATTTTTATCATTTGATTTTTAGTCCCTCAAAATTGAAAAAACGTACTAAATTATCAAATAAATGACACTTTAAGTTTTTTATTATTACAAAAAAAATAAAAGCCTTCTCATAACGAGATGTCAAATAAAAATTAATTCAGTAACAAACTGAGTTTTGTGTGAATAGTATTTACGATTTTCAATTATTTCATACACAATTTCTTATCCAGAATTTAATTGGAATAATTACTTTTTATTTCGAGCACATATTACAAAGGAATACTTCTATTTATTCCAGAAATAATTATTTTAATCAACAATAATTTAGTTAATTATCCAATTTCCAAAGACATTTGTTTTCCTATGTCGCAAACGGATAACACCCTTTCTCTTTTGATATTACTTCAAACAGCTCGGAAAAAAAATTTACATCATCATATTAAAGATTAATTATTCAATATCCCAATTATCAACTCATCCTTTATTATTATCAGAGTAATTTGCCCAATCAATTATCATATACTCGTTTGCATCAAAAGCTTATTGTAAGCATAATTATTTAAGCTTGACAAAGCGGGGCTGCTGCTACATTTTCTCTATTAGAAATTGTGTTTCTAAATTACCTTTTCTATTTTTTATATATACTGCAGATATTTCTATTAGCATGTCCCTTGAAAAGTTTCAAGGATTAATGCTTTTAAAAATGCTTCAAATATCTGGTTCAATTTTTTTTTTCGTGGATTTCTAAAGGGAAATAAGAATATTTATCTTCCTAATCGGTCTCTAGAAACTAAAATACTACAGGGCGCTGTGCACCCAGATCAATGTGACGCGCCTGTGTTTTAAGTGTTGCTTCTCAACTGAAACACTTCTCAACTGAAATGAATGAAGTGTTTTTGCTTCGTATAAACGATGAATAATGTAACATGAAGCATTTAATATGCATATAAAATTATTTAATAAGCATATATATTTAATGTGTCTTTAAATGGATGCCTTTTAATAACGCCTGCAATTACAATGTTGTTTCAACAAGATGATGCCTTCAGTTAAATTCAATGTGGCCAAAGGACAGATAAAAGGATACAACAACTACTCTGCAAAATATATTTTGTCTGTGTTATTTGTCTTTGTATTGTGAATGTGATCGTCAATAAAACATAGGTAGGATTATCTTGAATTATTGAATTTTTCCGGTCTGATACGTGAGGTATTTATTTACTCTTTTTGAAATTGAAATTTAAAATGAATTCTTGCGTTGCATCATAACATTATATGGTACCAAAACCTGGAAAACGGGAATCATGGGAATAAATTACTGGGATTAGTAATAAATTACCAGGATACCAATAAATTAATTATATTACTTTATCTAAAGATAAAGTAATTTGCGAACTGAGTGAATTCAATAAATTTACTTTGTGAATTAGCAAACTGAGTTAACTCAATAAATTTATTTAGCGAACTGAATAATTTGAATTATAAGATTTAATATCGAATATTTGAAAAAGATTAGAAGCTTTGTCAGACGGGCTGCAAGTGAAATTATGAAATTGCTAGAAATTGAAATAAATAAAGAAAAAAATCTCAGTTGATTTAATTGACAAAATTTTGTGAAACTTTTAGATAGGATACGAATTTGACTAACTTTAAAGGTGAAATTTTAAATTTGTCCAAAGTTGAGGAAATATAAATGTAAACTGAGAAACAACAAGAATGCAATTAACTGGTCGACTGAAAGCTTCGTAGGCTGACACATAGATAGCGCTACTAGTATTAAATCCATATGGTTTTTAGTTAGCCCTAACCTTCAAAAGACACGTGTATAAAAATTTGACAGCTGTTGCACTATTAGTATGTGAGTTATAGCATTTTTAGTGTTCATCACGTGCAATCCACTCGGCTGACTGTCGATTGGACTCCGATGTGAAATGATGGAGCCATGTTTCATCCATTGTCACATATTGACGCAAAAATTCGGGTTTATTACGATTGAACAGCTCCAAACACTGCTTAGAATCATCAATTTGTTGTTGTTTTGGTCGATTGTGAGCTCGCGCGGCACCTACTTTGAACAGGGTTTTCGCATATCCAAATATTCCTTCACGATATGTCCAACACGTTTCTTTTGATATCTTTAGGGTCTCAGCTATCTCAATCAACTTCACTTTACGGTTATCAGAAATTATTTTGTGGACTTTTTGATGTTTTTGTCGGTAACAGCCTCTTTGGGGCGTCCACTGCGTGCATCGTCCTCGGTGCTCATTTCGCCTCGTTTAAATTTAGCAAACCACTTCTCTACGGTTGATTTTCCTGGTACAAAGTCAGAATAATGTTTATCAAGCCCTACCTTGGCTTCAATAGTATTTTTTTCGCCAAAAAGCAACGCTTTATTAACACACGAAATTCCTTTTTATCCATTTTTTCAAACTAACAAAAGTTGCTTCACTAAAAATGTTATAACTCACATACTAATAGTGCACCAGCTGTCAAATTTATACACGTGTCTTTTGAAGCTTTGGGCTAACTAAAAATCATATAGATTTAATACTAGTAGCGCCATCTACGTGTCAGCCTACGAACATTTCAGCCGACCTGTTATAATGTTATTATGCTAAAACTCCCTGTGAATAGAATGTTGAAAGAGAAAGAAAACGAAAATAAAAAAAATTTGAGAAAATGAATGTTGTTAATAAAACAAGTGAACAACAAATTACAGTGAATCTTCCTCTCTTTCATATACCTCAGTGCGATGGTAATATATTAAATAAAGTTTAATGATTATTATTCTCAATTGGAAGAGCATATCTAAAATAACTCAAATCTTAGTAACTAGGAGAAATTTATTTCCTTAAAATTCGTACCTAACTAATGAAACAGAAGTATGAAAACTATGAAATTGCCTTAAATATATTAAAAGAAAGATTTGGTCGAAAAGGTATTAGTATAGACGAGCATTTAAGAAATCTTTGACACTATTCTTTCTTATCCCTCTTGGCAGACAGCAACATCTAGACGAAATCCAAGAACCCATGCGGGATCATAGAATCAGGGAAAGAGAGGGGCACCCGTAGGTAGAAGTGTGACTTGGCTCAGTGAAGCTGACTTTTACTATGCCCAACAGTCATATTAGACTGGGACCTTCTTTTTAAAGTGGATTCCGAACTACTACAAATATCTATGACACCGCCGGGACTCGAAACCGAAATCTGTGGCACCGAGCGGTAGTCACTCGGCCATCAGGCCTTATCTTTTTACATTTAAGTCCAGTATGAAAAGTACATGACATTTTAGCGTTGCACAAACTTTTGTACAACTGTGAAATACATATTTAGGCCTAGAAAATAGTGAAATAAATCCTAACAGTTATAAATGTTTTTTGTATCGTTGTTGAAATGAATTTCCAGAGATCTGCCATTTGAATTTTCTATTACAACCCATTCGAAAATGTAAACGTAATATTTGATCTATTGGAATTTTTAAAGATTGAAATCCAGATTGAAATTGACCATAATCACTTAACCAAAGAATTTAATTCACGTCAGGTGCAAGAAAGGAAACTAAATGTGAATCTTTGAAAGAAAATCTACCTAAATAAACAAAAAGTGTAATAAAACACAAATTTGATTACAGCTGGAAAAATAAATTTAATTTGAATATTTCTAATACTTCAGAATTTGTTGTTGATGTGAAAAAATGTGTATTCTGTGCAAAACCTAAAAATGATCTTGATTCTGTAAAATGTCTCATAAATCGAACAACATAGAGTTCCTTAGAAAAATGGATTAAGACATTCCTGTTTTTCTAATGTCTAACATGATCATAGAGCGTTACGAGGACATTGTTACTCCGCGTCCTTGGCTTATCTTTAAGTTACACGCGCCTCCTGGGTATTGCTAAGTGAGTAACATCGATGCAGCCTTTATAAGGGCCTGAATAGCCGAGTGGCTAGCGCTCTGGCGCTTGGCACCACAGGTTTCGGGTTCGAGCCCCGGTGGTGCCATGGATGTTTGTAGTGGTTCGAATCCACTTTAAACCGTAGGTCCCGACCTAAAATGATCGTAGAGCGTTGCATTGTTACCCCGCGTCCGTGGCTTATCTTCAAATTACACGCTCCCCCTGGGTAATGCAAAGTGAGTAGCGTCTGTGCAGCGCTTGCCTTAAGGCATCCAAGACAGCTGTCTATGTGTTTGCCAGCTTCATTAGGAAAAAAAAATGTTTGATGGTAAGGAATAATAGGTGTCCTGGTTTTAGTTCCAAATTAAATGAAGAATTTATTTCTCAATTCGAAAGTAATTTTAAAATTAATGATATAGCATTAATTATTGATGATAAACTACCTAAGCATTTTTGGAAATTAGTAAAAACTGTAGTTGTATTTCCTGACAGATATAGAAATTAAAGCAGGTACATCTGTCATTAAACGATCAGCGCAACTTTTATATCATCTTGAAATCAATGAGTAATCGTTAACCTGAATGATGCTCATTAGGTTAATCATTGCTCATTAACCTGAATTATCGTGCAGGATTCTAGATCTGTGATGAGAGATATCATTTGTGAAAGTTGTCAGTTTGCTATTCATTTTATTCCTTATGGCATATATCTGTGTAAATTGTTAAAGGGTGAATATTTCTATTTATTTTGTTTAAAAGTATTGTTTTTTTTTGTATTTGTGTTAATTGAGTATTTTAATAATTTTTTTTTGGATTTTAAAAAATGTAATGGTGTAAAATTTAAGAATGAATTCCATAATCAATCGGGGGCAGTGTGCACTATAAATAACTGACAAAAGGCTACTATCAATTAATTAAAAAATTGGAAATACTTGGAATTTACTTGTATTGAATATCCTACTGAACATTTCCCAATGTATAGAACGATTTTACTTGAATAAACATAATATTGTTTTTTCTTCCTTATCCCCCTTTAGACAGCAACATCTAGACCAGGGATGGGCAAACTACGGCCCTCCGGAAGGTTCTATCCGGCCCGCGGATAGAATTTTAATTTGGCGGTCTGAGGCAAATTAAAAGAAATATATATTTATATATTATATATCCATCTCCTTTTCTACTTTGATTAAATATTATTTTTCTCTTCCTTTTTTTTCAAATGACTGGTGATCTTTTTTACTTTCTCCATTTTTGTTCTACAAAACATAAATTTAAAAATTTAATATCTCACGTCCAGAAAATCAGTGCTATGTTTGTTTCATCTTATATATGTGAACAAGTGTTTTCAACTATGAACCTTAGAAAGAATTATTTCAGATGTAGACTGACAGATGAGCAATTAGCCTCGTTCCTTAGAATCAGTACATCTCACTTCGAACCTCAATATAAGGAACTCGCAATTTCATTCATCTCATTGACATGTTTAAAGTGTAATACTTGTATGTCGTTTTTAAAATTTTAGAAAATTTATCTTGGCACGCCAAACTTTTTTTTTTTTTTTCAATTTTTGGCCCGAGACTGAAAAAAAGTTTGCCCATCCTGGTCTAGACCAAGTCCAAGAACCCGTGTATTCTCATGGAAGGAGGGAAAGGGGGGCAGCTTCTGTTGTGATGGACCACCCGTAGGTAAAAATCTGACTTGGCATCTTGGCTCGTTAGTCGGATTACCTGAAGGGAGTTTTCCGGGTTTCCTCCCATACGATACGCCAATGCGGAGTAGTTCCTCCTAAAAGTCCTCTCTGAAGACACTGCCCTCCTTCAGCGACAAGTCCGACTTCTACCTGAGGGTGTTCTATCACAACAGAAGCTGCGCCCTCCCACTTTCTATGAGGGATACGACAACAACATAGATTTACATGAGTTATTAAATAAAATTAAGTTATTGTATTTATTGCGTTTATTTTAACCTAGATTTTATTTTGAAAAAAAAAAAATTACATATAGTCAATAAAAATAGTCTCTCATATATTTCAAAACCTGCAAAGTGTGAAATAAGTTTACTTGCTTTTTATTCCATAGAGTTATGAACTGACCATAAAAAACTGAAAAATTAAAACTCTTATATTGATTGCGTTTATTTTAACTTACGTGTTATTTTGAAGAAAAAAAAGAATCCCAAATAGTGTCAATAAAAATAGTTTCTCATATATTTCCTGCAAAGAGTAAAGTAAGATGACTTGCTTTTTAATTGACTTATCAGACTTGCTTTTAAGGTTTTCCTTGACTAGTGGAAATGATTTTTTTGCGACGAATTTTATTCAAGGGGCCATTACTCTTCGGTTGTTTTTAACTTATAGAGCTTCTTTTCCGGATATTCTGATAAAGAAAAAAAGAAACCAATGCAATTATACTAACTACATTTCTTTTTACCGAAAATATTATATTATATGTTAGTGTCATAAATTGATGAAATTCGCTTTTGAAAGTATTGTATATTATTGTTATATTTGGTTTATTCACTTTTTGTACAAAGTGAAACGACAGTAAAAATAAACTGAATATTTTTTTTTAAAATTTACATAAAATTAAAGCTCTTATATTTATTGCGTTTATTTTAACGTACATGTTATTTTAAAAAAAAATACAAATATTCTCATATATTTCCAATCTAGTAATTTGTAAAATAAGATTACTTGCTTTTTTTTTTATTCCATAGAGTTATGAAATGACTGTAAAAAAAATTAAAAATTAAAAAAATTTTTAATAAAGTTAAAACTCTTATATTTATGACGTTTATTTTAACCTATATGTTATTTTTCAAAAAAAAAAAAATGCAATTATTCAATAAAAATACTTTCTCATACGTTTCAACTCCTGCAAAGTGTAAAATAAATCTAAAAAAATTATAAATAAAATTAAAACTCGTATATTGATCGCGTTTATTTTAACCTACAAGCTATTTTGAAAAAATAAAAAAAGAATCACAAATAGTCAATAAAAAATAGCTTCTCCTATATTTCAAATCTAGTAATGTTTAAAATAAGATTGCTTGCTTTTTATTCCATAGAGTTACGAAAAAGACAGTAAAAAACTGAAAATTAAAAAAAAAAAAGCTTAAGCTTAGTGCGTGCGTAAGAAAATCACCTCATCAGACCACTGGTTTTTCCAATTTGCAGACAAATGATTGCTAACTTCATCTTTTTTTCCTAATTTAGATTTTTTCTTTCTTTTAGTCATTGATTGAGGAAAAGAAAGTTCTTTCAATCGTCAAATCGAGGAAAATAAATTCTATCAGATGAAAATTTGGGATAGAGATGTTATGAAGAATACTTTTTTGAAAGAAAATTAAAATGTAAAAGTTTGAATATTATCTTTATTCCCTTCTATCCTTTCTAACTATTTTAAATTATACATCAGTAGCTAAGATATAAGAGCAAAAATAATACCGTAACACACAAGATATGTACATTGTTCGTTATGAATAAAATATTTAAATATTTCTAAGTCGAATAGCATAGGGCATTTTAATCATATAGATAGAATAAATTAGAATTTACAAATTATTGCCTCTATCAAAAAAAAAAATGTATTAAGTTAATTAATAGTTAAAAATGTACTGTTATTTATTTTTTGTGAATTTTGTAAAGAAACGATTTCATCCAATTTTTAATTCTACTTTGCTGTGCTACATTTTAAACACGTTTTAAATCAATCTATTTGTAACTTGAAATTAAGAAAAATTTTATCAACATTTTTCTTAATTATCATTCAATTTTAGTCTCAAACTCTCGAAAAATAGTTAATTATTAAGTTTTAACACAATAAATAGAATACATAAAAGTATTAACAAGTGGGCTGAAAAGTTCGTAGTTAATAATTAAAATTCATGTAGTTAATTAAAGTTAATACTAGTAGCGCCAGCTATGTGTCAACCTATGAATTTTTCAGCCCACCTGTTATATTCTAAATTTGTTCTAAATCAATCTATTCGTAATTTGTAATTAAAAATGTTCCTGGTATATTCTTCATAATATCCTCATGAAGTAATTATAAAATTATTTAATTGTTTAATTTTAAATGAAAACTAATATGTAATTCTTAATAATATTACCTAATTTTTCGATGAATCTAAAATATAAAATTTTTTGTACTGATACTATTTTGTTGAATTATCATACAGTTCTTTTTTAATCATCTGATGATAAAAACGTTTTATCATCATTTTGCTGAATTATCATTCAGTTTTAGTCTTAAATTTTCAAACAAAATAACTAATGCTTAAAGTTTTAATGCATTAAGTAGAATAAATAAAATGTATTACATTCGAAATATGCTTTAAATCAATCTATTCGTAATTTGTAATTAAAAATGTTCCTGGTATATTCATTGGGATATTCTGAAGTAATTATAAAACTATTTAATTGTTTAATTTTAAATGAATACTAATACGTAATTCTTAATAATATTACATATTTTTTCACTGGATGAATTTAAAAATATTAAAATTTAGCACTGATTCTATTTTATTGAATTATCACACAGTTTTTTATCGCCATATAATTTATCTGATGATGATTTTTTTATCATCATTTCGCTGAATTATCATTCTGTTTTAGTCTCAAACTTTCCAAAAAAGGATTAATGATTAAGTTTTAGCAGAATAAATAGAATACTTAAAAATATTACATTATAAATATGTTTTAAATCAATCTATTAATCATTTGCGATTAAAAAATGCTCCTGGTATATTCTTCGAAACATTGTCATGCAGTTTTTTATCATCATTTATCAAATGATAAAAAATATTTTATCATAATTTTTGCTGAATTATTATTCAGTTTTAGTCTCAAACTTTCGAAACAATTAAGTTTAACACACTAAATAGAATTAAGTTTTAACACAATAAATAGAATGCATAAAATGTATTACATTCTAAATATGTTTTAAATCAATCTATTCGTAATTTGTAATTAAAAAATGTTCCTGGTATATTCTTTGGAACATTCTCATGAAGTAATTTTTAAAAACTGTTTAATTGTTTAATTTTAAATGAAAACTAACTAAACATTACATATTTTTTTCACTCGATGAATTTAAAATGTTACATTTTTGCACTGATGCAATTTTGTTGAATTTTCATACAGTATTTTTAATCAGTTATCATCAGATGTGGATAAAAAAAAAATAATATTCTTTTTCTGATGACAAATTTAAAAAAAAATCATTTTTCTGATAACAAACATTTCTTCGACATTTTTCTGATGATAAATTAAAAAAAAAAATCAATTCATCAACATTTTTCTGTTGATAAAAAAACATTTTATCATCCTTTTTATGAATTATCATTCAGTTTTAGTCACAAACTTTAAAAAAAAAAAAAATGAATAATGATTAAGTTTTAACACAATAAATGGTTTCCTCACTACTTCAATATATTTCAAGAAAATTTTTCAAAACTTGCTTCTTTGCATGAAAAGTAATTCTTAAAAACAAATTAATGTTTCAATCCATAACTTCCTTTTAGCGTGGTACTGGAAGAATAATTAAATAGAAGGTGCACGAGGATTACTGCAGCAAGTTCCCATTCCAAATTGTATGAAAGAAAACCAGAGAGAACCATCGCATCACATTCTGCGGCTAAACAAATTCTGGTATCCCCTGTAAATCTAAAGCTACCATTCTACCAGATCTAATTAACAATCCTAGTCTCACTATATCATTAAGGCGAAAAATGTTGCGTTGCATTAATTTGCCTTCGTGGTAACGTCGCTCGACAAATTGAATACGCTTAACGGATTCTAATAGGAGATTAACAACATTGGCCTCTTCGCTGACAGTAAAAAGCGGAACTATTGGGAGAGAATTTCAAACTCAACGGATTCCACAATGATATTTTTCTGGCACTAGAGGAAACCGAAACTGGAGCGGAAATTGCACTTTTGCAAACTGTGATTTCCGAATGAAAAGGTTTCCCTTGACAAGAGGAAATGCCTTTTTGCGATGAATTTTATTCAAGGCGCCATTACTCTTCGGTTGTTTTGACTTAGAGAACTTCTTTTCCCGGATATTCTGATAAAGAAACAGAAGCCAATACAATTATCCTTACTACATCTCTTTCACTGAAAACATTATATTATTATTTCATGCGTTGGCGTTATAAATTGATGGATTCGCTTTTGAAAGTATTGTAATTTATTGTTAGATTTGGTTTATTGACTTTTGTGCAAAGTGTGAATTTTTTGGTTTTTTAAATATACATACAGGGTGATTATAATTAAAGTCCCACTTTCAAAATGCTGTAAAAAAGAACCACTCGTCACAATGAGTTCAAATTTGAAATGAAGATACTTGAAGAAAGGGGAAACAGCATGGCATCAAAAAGGTTCCACCGATTATTCCCCAATTTGGTATGACCTTGCCGTGGTGGATGGGCTTTCCGCTAACAGTGTCACAACTGTTGAATGACTTGGAAGTTATTTTATCCGTCAAAAACCGAAATAATCAAGCACGTTGAACCTTAAAGTTGATTTAATGTGCAACTTATGCCAAATACGTTGTAATTTCGATGCAAAATATCATTGGCAGCCGAATTCACTTTCTTTATGCCGCTTACAGTGCCATCTATTAATACACTTTGGAACTTTTTGATGGCGTACCGTTTCTCCCTTCTTCAAATATCTTCAATTCACATTTGAACTCATTGTGACGAGTGGTTCTTTTTTATAGCATTTTTGAAAAGTGGGACTTCAATTATAATCCCCTTGCACTTTTGAGTTCCGAAAGCAGCAATCACTTATGGTTTATCCTTCATATTTTGAAAGAGATAATAGAAATGCTGCCCGAATAAAATAGTATGCAATTTTTTCTCGTGCAATTATGCGAATGAATATTTTTCATTTAAAAGTAATTTATAAGTCGTGTTGCAAACATAAAAATAAGCCAGAAGATAAAGTATGGAGCTAATTAATTTTCTTCCAGATATTTATTCTTAATTTACTGAATCAATAGTGAATATATGATTTTCACCACTGTGGTGAGTTGCAAGCACTGTTTTGAGAAGCGGATTTGGATAATATAACAGGAAGGTATTCTATAAACAGATAGATTCTATAAACAGTTGGATTGTTTGATGGGATTTCTCTCTATTAAAGTAATGGCTTGAGACAAGTAAATTGTTTTTGTGTATTTTAAAAATGTTCGTGATATATTATCAATTCCAGGAAGTAATTATGTAAGGATTCATTTCTGGTACTCTAGAATTTAAGTATTATGCAGAATTCCAGAATCATGATTGAAGACGTTTTGTTAGGATTGGAACTTAAAGTACAATGAATAAAAAATGGGAAGTAGCTTAACAGAATAATTAATCAATAGTGACTATTTTATTCCCACCAATGTGGTGAGTTGCAAGCACTATTTTGAAAAAATGATTGGGAATATCGATTGGAATAGTAACAGGGACATCTTGAACAACATCAGCAGATGGGATCGTTAGAACGAGATTTCTCTCTCTCTCTTAAAGTCATGCCTTGAGTTAATAAACTCTCTTCTCTGTCTTCAGAAAATTTTCTTAGTATATTCTTTAAAAATGTGTCCCTGAAATAATTACGTGAGGATTCCTTTCTGGAATTCCAAAATTTAGATGTAATGCAATGAATTCCAGAAACATGGCTGAAGCATTTGAATAATGGCACCACAAAAAGAGTTAAAATTGAAAGAGATTTTAGAGGCTAGTTTGGTGATAAATTAAAGAGTTTTTGCATACCGTACGTTAGTTACCGTAGGACACGTCCATTAGCTTTTTCTCCCTAGCGCGCATGCTCAGTTTATGCGCTAGGGAGAAAAAGCTAATGGACGTCCTACGGTAACTAACGTACGGTATGCAAAAAAAACTCTCTATTGTCTTTTTAAGGAGACTGTGGTATGAGTTGACTAGCACTGTCTTCAGATTTGAACCCGATAGAGCATGTTTGCGATGTTTTATGGAGATATATTTCTATATTTAACTCTTTCATCCCCGCATCTCTACGGGTTTTCGAACTACCTTACCCAGAAATGGGTTTTCCTGCTAAAAGCGTTAAAGAAAACCAGCATTTTATAAATGGAACTACGTTTTCGTACCTGTCAAGCTGTTAGATGTGATCAAACTCCATATTGAAGCTAATCATACATTAATCTCCGATATTATATGGTATGTTTTTATTTCGTCTATTTTCCAAGACAGAAAAATTAACCTACTGTTCTTCTACAGTGTTTAATTTGTGAAATAGTGCTTTATTAATGTGCTTGTCAAATTTCATTAATTTTTAATTAAGAATAGAAATATCTTAATCACAATTGTTTTCTGACTTTTACTTAATTTTTGAAAACTAGTGTACTATGAGATATTTTTTATTCATTCCTTCTTTTGATAGAGCACATAATTTAATTGTAGTTTTATGAGTCGATAAGCACATAAAAAATCTATATCACAAACAAAAACTTCTGATGCTGAGTACAGAAAAAGTTCTATACAAATTTCAAAAGCACTATCTTACCCTGGTATTAAATAAAAAATAATTAGAAAAATATTCATTTAAACATATTTCAAACAAGAATCTAGACTCTAGAAGTTTGTAAGAGGATCCATCTTCATAAAAAATGCCAACTTTACCCCATGCTTTTGATTTCTTCCTCAACATTGAGAATTTAGCAAACAAAGAGGAACTCAAGCTGCTGCTGTCGTGAAAGTGGTGATGAAAGTATTTTCATGACACCCGCCTTAATCTTCGAAAGAAGATTGAATTGAAAGATATGCGGTGGAACGAAGGAGTGCAGGTGACAAGATTTTTAATTTTGTAAACGGAACCCAGCCTCTTTTATGTTCTCAGAGTTAATGGAAGATGGTAAAAACATGTCATCTCCTAAAGAGGGTTAGTGACATAGCCTCTATTTATTATAGATAATAAAAAATTAAAAGATTAGGGGTTTATCTCTAATGCTAAAAGATATTAGTTTCGGTTTCACTTGACTTGGATATAGGATACGTAAAGAAAGAAAATTATTTGGTATCTTGTTTTACTGCTTGTGTCATTTAGTTGATTCACATAATAAAATATTTGATCAAAATAAATAAGACTTTAGGGTCGTAAAATAATTTTATCACTTAGATAATAAATAATATTATAACAACTTATTTTTAAACTTTTATAAATGATTTGTATTTAATTTTAATATAATAAACATAAACTGCTTGTATGAAAAGTTGTTTTTCTGAATTAATAATATTATAAATTATAATATGCAGAAAAGCAGAAAGTATTTCTACAGCTTTATTTGTCTTTAAAAAGTGCCTGAAATCAATGCTTGAAGTAAAAATTTAACCAAAATTAATTAGTACACTTACAAATATTCATTTGGTAATTTACATTTTATTTTAATTAAAGTAAATGATTCTTTCCCCATATTTAGAAAAAAAAAGCGACTATTCTCTAACAGTGTAAAAAATATTCGTATAGTCAAAATAATATACAAATTTTGCTGCAAATTATTTATAATTGATACATAATTGGATATACTTTAGGTTTTATAATATCTTGTAACTTTTGTTGCCTGGATTTGATCAATTTTGAGGTAATTGATTTAAAATAGAAGAGTAATTTTATATACCCTTTATCTTAAATCTTTACTTTGTTATCTGAAACATCTCATAAAAGTTCAGCGGAGTTTATATCCTGCGACTGTGAAGGAAATTTTTTTTTTTTTTGACATTATATAACATCCAAAATCTAGTGTGTCATACTGTATATTTTGAATGTTTATCATGCATAAAAAACTTATTCACAATTGAGTCCTATTTTTTTTTGCAGCATTTGATTGTAAGTTAATCTTTATTATAGAAATGTACATATGGTTCATGGTCTCATAATTATGACCAAATTTCTTATATCATAGGCACTTCATGTAACTCAAACAAGAACAGAATATCTTCCATATATCAAAAGAGGATTCTTGGAATGCATTTCTTTTGTCTACCTTTTGTTTTACAACTTTGTTGTTGGATCTGATTCAAAAATGTTGAACTTGTTCCCTTCTGAGAAGAAAGGTTTTTCAAAATTCAAATACATAGTGTAATTTATTTTCATTTTTCAAAATCTTAAAGCAATTCACGGTTTTTCTCAATCACGAAAATTTTTCATTTAACATTTCGGCTGTAGAAACCAGTTTCTCTGAATGCAAATTAACCCTAGTGTGCCAAAAAAGGACTATAGAGCGACAGACGAAACCAAACCAAAAATAATCTCTGCATGCATTCCCTACTGTTCTTATTGATACGTGTACTCCAACGTTTTGAAGCTGAACTACTATTTAAGAAGTACCAATATTCAGTTTGTTTTCAATTGAAATGCACGAATAGATGATCATAAGAGCTGAAGACCTA
Organism: Caerostris extrusa; assembly: GCA_021605095.1. Classification (NCBI taxonomy): domain Eukaryota; kingdom Metazoa; phylum Arthropoda; class Arachnida; order Araneae; family Araneidae; genus Caerostris; species Caerostris extrusa. The sequence goes on along the minus strand of BPLR01009715.1, from coordinate 11,181 downwards.
TAGTTGATCGTTTTATGCTTTTATTAAATAACATTGAAAATCTTTCAATTATTGACTTGTCTTGACTTGACTTGATACTTTGAGATGCATGCACACTATTTATTGACTTGAATGTCAAAACATTGGTCTATCAACCAAAATGGAAATTTTATTTAATGTTTTACCTTCTTTAGGAAGTTGTAAAATTGGTTTCCTTTCCTATATAAAAGTCCTGAACGTTTTATTCGTTATTTCTAAACATTATGCTTCAAAATAGAATCTTTATTACTGTATATATAATGAAAATGTCCAAAACAATATGCACACTTTCATTTTAAAACTGTTATAAATCACGACAATAAATCTGCATTTCCTTGCATGTACGAATACTTTTTAAGTTTTTAAAAGTTCATTCGTTTTATTTCTTTTTAATTCAATAAAATTTATAAAAACTTATAAAAATTATTTTAAGATTTCTAGTTCTAATAATTTTCACATTTCTGATAAATATTTCCAAGCAATGGGTTCTCTATTAAATAACAAAACAATAATTTTCATTTTAAATAAACATTGTACGAATACTTTTACACTTCATATAATTTTTTTTTTTTGAGAAAGGGAAAATCAGAAATAAAATTAAATATAAACATTTCAGTAAAGAGGTAAGAAATTTGGAGTTGCGATGCTATTACTCATTATGTAGCAAATAAAATGCAATAAATTTATTTGATTGAGCAGTAAAATAGTGGTAAAAATAAAAAAGAAAAATTAATTAACATGCAGATCTTCTATTAGCATAGCCCACTTATTATTAAGTAAGCTAATCAAAATTAAAAGATAATCAATCTCAAGTGCTAATATTATAGTCGTGAAAACTATGAATTTAAAGATATAAAAATAGATTTGTTTTAAAATATAATATTTTTCCATTAGAAGGTGTAAAGTAACAACTTAAAATATGAAAATTAATTGACTGAATACTTATGAAACCAAATAAATATATCCGTTGGTCCGTATCAATAAATATTGAAGCGTTTCTATGTAAATTATATTGCTCTGGTTGCTTATATTGCTTAAAAGTTACATAATAATATAAGTAGGCAGAATGTCTTCAGTTACCTTTTCAGAGACGTTAAAATTTTAATGATATAAAACATCTACTATTATTTTAACTACTACAGGTTTAAATTACTAAAATTTTTAAGATTGAGTAGAAAATCACAATGCATCAAATGTTACAAAATCTTTTACAATGCTTTTATCCAAAGTGAAAAATATTGATATTTGAAGAACGATCAGCAAATAAAAATTAAAAACTGTTTTTCATATACATTTTAAAATTGCCTAAGAATTAGCTGTCTGAAATTCTGAAAATATTGGTGTTCTCTACTAAATAAACTACTGTTAAGAAACAGTCAAATAGAGCCCTTGAAGCCAATAAATAAAGAAAAGCTTATAATAATATTCAATTGGTTATTTCTTTTCTGCTTAAAATTACTAATGAATAAAATGCCAAAAAGAACTTGTAATGTTTTAAATATTGCAAAATCTTTTTCAATGCATTTAACCATACAAGTGAAAAACATTGATATTTGAAGAACGATTCGCAACTAAAAATTAAGAACTGTTTTTCACATACATTTCAACATTACCTAAGAACTCATTGGGTGAAATTTTGAAAATATCGATGCTCCTACTACTGTTAAGAAACATTCAAGTTTAGCACTTGAAGCCAATAAATAATGATAATCTTAAAATAATATTCAACTGCCTATTTCTTTTATTGAATTCTAATGAATAAAATGCCAAAAGAACGTGAACTGCAAATGAAAATCAAGAATTGTTATTCACATACATTTTAAAATTAACTAAAAATTTGTTGTCTGAAATTCTGAAAATATTGATGCTCCCTACTACTGTTAAGAAACATTCAAGTTTAGTACTTGAAGCCAATAAATAATGATAATCTTAAAATAATATTCAACTGTCTATTTCTTTTATTGAATTCTAATGAATAAAATGCCAAAAAAAGAATGTGAACTGCAAATGAAAATCAAGAATTGTTATTCACATACATTTTAAAATTAACTAAAAATTTGTTGTCTGAAATTCTGAAAATATTGATGCCCCCTACTACTGTTAAGAAACATTCAAGTTTAGTACTTGAAGCCAATAAATAATGATAATCTTAAAATAATATTCAACTGTCTATTTCTTTTTATTGAATTCTAATGAATAAAATGCCAAAAGAATGTGAACTGCAAATGAAAATCAAGAATTGTTATTCACATACATTTTAAAATTAACTAAAAATTTGTTGTCTGAAATTCTGAAAATATTGATGCCCCCTACTACTGTTAAGAAACATTCAAGTTTAGTACTTGAAGCAATAAATAATGATAATCTTAAAATAATATTCAACTGTCTATTTCTTTTATTGAATTCTAATGAATAAAATGCCAAAAGAATGTGAACTGCAAATGAAAATCAAGAATTGTTATTCACATACATTTTAAAATTAACTAAAAATTTGTTGTCTGAAATTCTGAAAATATTGATGCTCCCTACTACTGTTAAGAAACATTCAAGTTTAGTACTTGAAGCCAATAAATAATGATAATCTTAAAATAATATTCAACTGTCTATTTCTTTTATTGAATTCTAATGAATAAAATGCCAAAAGAATGTGAACTGCAAATGAAAATCAAGAATTGTTATTCACATACATTTTAAAAATTAACTAAAAATTTGTTGTCTGAAATTCTGAAAATATTGATGCTCCCTACTACTGTTAAGAAACATTCAAGTTTAGTACTTGAAGCCAATAAATAATGATAATCTTAAAATAATATTCAACTGTCTATTTCTTTTTTATTGAATTCTAATGAATAAAATGCCAAAAGAATGTGAACTGCAAATGAAAATCAAGAATTGTTATTCACATACATTTTAAAATTAACTAAAAATTTGTTGTCTGAAATTCTGAAAATATTGATGCTCCCTACTACTGTTAAGAAACATTCAAGTTTAGTACTTGAAGCCAATAAATAATGATAATCTTAAAATAATATTCAACTGTCTATTTCTTTTATTGAATTCTAATGAATAAAATGCCAAAAGAATGTGAACTGCAAATGAAAATCAAGAATTGTTATTCACATACATTTTAAAATTAACTAAAAATTTGTTGTCTGAAATTCTGAAAATATTGATGCTCCCTACTACTGTTAAGAAACATTCAAGTTTAGTACTTGAAGCCAATAAATAATGATAATCTTAAAATAATATTCAACTGTCTATTTCTTTTATTGAATTCTAATGAATAAAATGCCAAAAGAATGTGAACTGCAAATGAAAATCAAGAATTGTTATTCACATACATTTTAAAATTAACTAAAAATTTGTTGTCTGAAATTCTGAAAATATTGATGCCCCTACTACTGTTAAGAAACATTCAAGTTTAGTACTTGAAGCCAATAAATAATGATAATCTTAAAATAATATTCAACTGTCTATTTCTTTTATTGAATTCTAATGAATAAAATGCCAAAAGAATGTGAACTGCAAATGAAAATCAAGAATTGTTATTCACATACATTTTAAAATTAACTAAAAATTTGTTGTCTGAAATTCTGAAAATATTGATGCTCCCTACTACTGTTAAGAAACATTCAAGTTTAGTACTTGAAGCCAATAAATAATGATAATCTTAAAATAATATTCAACTGTCTATTTCTTTTATTGAATTCTAATGAATAAAATGCCAAAAGAATGTGAACTGCAAATGAAAATCAAGAATTGTTATTCACATACATTTTAAAAATTAACTAAAAATTTGTTGTCTGAAATTCTGAAAATATTGATGCTCCCTACTACTGTTAAGAAACATTCAAGTTTAGTACTTGAAGCCAATAAATAATGATAATCTTAAAATAATATTCAACTGTCTATTTCTTTTATTGAATTCTAATGAATAAAATGCCAAAAGAATGTGAACTGCAAATGAAAATCAAGAATTGTTATTCACATACATTTTAAAATTAACTAAAAATTTGTTGTCTGAAATTCTGAAAATATTGATGCTCCCTACTACTGTTAAGAAACATTCAAGTTTAGTACTTGAAGCCAATAAATAATGATAATCTTAAAATAATATTCAACTGTCTATTTCTTTTATTGAATTCTAATGAATAAAATGCCAAAAAGAATGTGAACTGCAAATGAAAATCAAGAATTGTTATTCACATACATTTTAAAATTAACTAAAAATTTGTTGTCTGAAATTCTGAAAATATTGATGCTCCCTACTACTGTTAAGAAACATTCAAGTTTAGTACTTGAAGCCAATAAATAATGATAATCTTAAAATAATATTCAACTGTCTATTTCTTTTATTGAATTCTAATGAATAAAATGCCAAAAGAATGTGAACTGCAAATGAAAATCAAGAATTGTTATTCACATACATTTTAAAATTAACTAAAAATTTGTTGTCTGAAATTCTGAAAATATTGATGCTCCCTACTACTGTTAAGAAACATTCAAGTTTAGTACTTGAAGCCAATAAATAATGATAATCTTAAAATAATATTCAACTGTCTATTTCTTTTATTGAATTCTAATGAATAAAATGCCAAAAGAATGTGAACTGCAAATGAAAATCAAGAATTGTTATTCACATACATTTTAAAATTAACTAAAAATTTGTTGTCTGAAATTCTGAAAATATTGATGCTCCCTACTACTGTTAAGAAACATTCAAGTTTAGTACTTGAAGCCAATAAATAATGATAATCTTAAAATAATATTCAACTGTCTATTTCTTTTATTGAATTCTAATGAATAAAATGCCAAAAAGAATGTGAACTGCAAATGAAAATCAAGAATTGTTATTCACATACATTTTAAAATTAACTAAAAATTTGTTGTCTGAAATTCTGAAAATATTGATGCTCCCTACTACTGTTAAGAAACATTCAAGTTTAGTACTTGAAGCCAATAAATAATGATAATCTTAAAATAATATTCAACTGTCTATTTCTTTTATTGAATTCTAATGAATAAAATGCCAAAAGAATGTGAACTGCAAATGAAAATCAAGAATTGTTATTCACATACATTTTAAAATTAACTAAAAATTTGTTGTCTGAAATTCTGAAAATATTGATGCTCCCTACTACTGTTAAGAAACATTCAAGTTTAGTACTTGAAGCCAATAAATAATGATAATCTTAAAATAATATTCAACTGTCTATTTCTTTTATTGAATTCTAATGAATAAAATGCCAAAAAGAATGTGAACTGCAAATGAAAATCAAGAATTGTTATTCACATACATTTTAAAATTAACTAAAAATTTGTTGTCTGAAATTCTGAAAATATTGATGCTCCCTACTACTGTTAAGAAACATTCAAGTTTAGTACTTGAAGCCAATAAATAATGATAATCTTAAAATAATATTCAACTGTCTATTTCTTTTATTGAATTCTAATGAATAAAATGCCAAAAAAGAATGTGAACTGCAAATGAAAATCAAGAATTGTTATTCACATACATTTTAAAATTAACTAAAAATTTGTTGTCTGAAATTCTGAAAATATTGATGCCCCTACTACTGTTAAGAAACATTCAAGTTTAGTACTTGAAGCCAATAAATAATGATAATCTTAAAATAATATTCAACTGTCTATTTCTTTTATTGAATTCTAATGAATAAAATGCCAAAAGAATGTGAACTGCAAATGAAAATCAAGAATTGTTATTCACATACATTTTAAAATTAACTAAAAATTTGTTGTCTGAAATTCTGAAAATATTGATGCTCCCTACTACTGTTAAGAAACATTCAAGTTTAGTACTTGAAGCCAATAAATAATGATAATCTTAAAATAATATTCAACTGTCTATTTCTTTTATTGAATTCTAATGAATAAAATGCCAAAAGAATGTGAACTGCAAATGAAAATCAAGAATTGTTATTCACATACATTTTAAAATTAACTAAAAATTTGTTGTCTGAAATTCTGAAAATATTGATGCTCCCTACTACTGTTAAGAAACATTCAAGTTTAGTACTTGAAGCCAATAAATAATGATAATCTTAAAATAATATTCAACTGTCTATTTCTTTTATTGAATTCTAATGAATAAAATGCCAAAAGAATGTGAACTGCAAATGAAAATCAAGAATTGTTATTCACATACATTTTAAAATTAACTAAAAATTTGTTGTCTGAAATTCTGAAAATATTGATGCTCCCTACTACTGTTAAGAAACATTCAAGTTTAGTACTTGAAGCCAATAAATAATGATAATCTTAAAATAATATTCAACTGTCTATTTCTTTTATTGAATTCTAATGAATAAAATGCCAAAAGAATGTGAACTGCAAATGAAAATCAAGAATTGTTATTCACATACATTTTAAAATTAACTAAAAATTTGTTGTCTGAAATTCTGAAAATATTGATGCTCCCTACTACTGTTAAGAAACATTCAAGTTTAGTACTTGAAGCCAATAAATAATGATAATCTTAAAATAATATTCAACTGTCTATTTCTTTTATTGAATTCTAATGAATAAAATGCCAAAAGAATGTGAACTGCAAATGAAAATCAAGAATTGTTATTCACATACATTTTAAAATTAACTAAAAATTTGTTGTCTGAAATTCTGAAAATATTGATGCTCCTACTACTGTTAAGAAACATTCAAGTTTAGTACTTGAAGCCAATAAATAATGATAATCTTAAAATAATATTCAACTGTCTATTTCTTTTATTGAATTCTAATGAATAAAATGCCAAAAGAATGTGAACTGCAAATGAAAATCAAGAATTGTTATTCACATACATTTTAAAATTAACTAAAAATTTGTTGTCTGAAATTCTGAAAATATTGATGCTCCCTACTACTGTTAAGAAACATTCAAGTTTAGTACTTGAAGCCAATAAATAATGATAATCTTAAAATAATATTCAACTGTCTATTTCTTTTATTGAATTCTAATGAATAAAATGCCAAAAGAATGTGAACTGCAAATGAAAATCAAGAATTGTTATTCACATACATTTTAAAATTAACTAAAAATTTGTTGTCTGAAATTCTGAAAATATTGATGCTCCCTACTACTGTTAAGAAACATTCAAGTTTAGTACTTGAAGCCAATAAATAATGATAATCTTAAAATAATATTCAACTGTCTATTTCTTTTATTGAATTCTAATGAATAAAATGCCAAAAGAATGTGAACTGCAAATGAAAATCAAGAATTGTTATTCACATACATTTTAAAATTAACTAAAAATTTGTTGTCTGAAATTCTGAAAATATTGATGCTCCCTACTACTGTTAAGAAACATTCAAGTTTAGTACTTGAAGCCAATAAATAATGATAATCTTAAAATAATATTCAACTGTCTATTTCTTTTATTGAATTCTAATGAATAAAATGCCAAAAGAATGTGAACTGCAAATGAAAATCAAGAATTGTTATTCACATACATTTTAAAATTAACTAAAATTTGTTGTCTGAAATTCTGAAAATATTGATGCTCCCTACTACTGTTAAGAAACATTCAAGTTTAGTACTTGAAGCCAATAAATAATGATAATCTTAAAATAATATTCAACTGTCTATTTCTTTTATTGAATTCTAATGAATAAAATGCCAAAAGAATGTGAACTGCAAATGAAAATCAAGAATTGTTATTCACATACATTTTAAAATTAACTAAAAATTTGTTGTCTGAAATTCTGAAAATATTGATGCTCCCTACTACTGTTAAGAAACATTCAAGTTTAGTACTTGAAGCCAATAAATAATGATAATCTTAAAATAATATTCAACTGTCTATTTCTTTTATTGAATTCTAATGAATAAAATGCCAAAAGAATGTGAACTGCAAATGAAAATCAAGAATTGTTATTCACATACATTTTAAAAATTAACTAAAAATTTGTTGTCTGAAATTCTGAAAATATTGATGCTCCCTACTACTGTTAAGAAACATTCAAGTTTAGTACTTGAAGCCAATAAATAATGATAATCTTAAAATAATATTCAACTGTCTATTTCTTTTATTGAATTCTAATGAATAAAATGCCAAAAGAATGTGAACTGCAAATGAAAATCAAGAATTGTTATTCACATACATTTTAAAATTAACTAAAAATTTGTTGTCTGAAATTCTGAAAATATTGATGCTCCCTACTACTGTTAAGAAACATTCAAGTTTAGTACTTGAAGCCAATAAATAATGATAATCTTAAAATAATATTCAACTGTCTATTTCTTTTATTGAATTCTAATGAATAAAATGCCAAAAGAATGTGAACTGCAAATGAAAATCAAGAATTGTTATTCACATACATTTTAAAATTAACTAAAAATTTGTTGTCTGAAATTCTGAAAATATTGATGCTCCCTACTACTGTTAAGAAACATTCAAGTTTAGTACTTGAAGCCAATAAATAATGATAATCTTAAAATAATATTCAACTGTCTATTTCTTTTATTGAATTCTAATGAATAAAATGCCAAAAGAATGTGAACTGCAAATGAAAATCAAGAATTGTTATTCACATACATTTTAAAATTAACTAAAAATTTGTTGTCTGAAATTCTGAAAATATTGATGCTCCCTACTACTGTTAAGAAACATTCAAGTTTAGTACTTGAAGCCAATAAATAATGATAATCTTAAAATAATATTCAACTGTCTATTTCTTTTATTGAATTCTAATGAATAAAATGCCAAAAAGAATGTGAACTGCAAATGAAAATCAAGAATTGTTATTCACATACATTTTAAAATTAACTAAAAATTTGTTGTCTGAAATTCTGAAAATATTGATGCTCCCTACTACTGTTAAGAAACATTCAAGTTTAGTACTTGAAGCCAATAAATAATGATAATCTTAAAATAATATTCAACTGTCTATTTCTTTTATTGAATTCTAATGAATAAAATGCCAAAAGAATGTGAACTGCAAATGAAAATCAAGAATTGTTATTCACATACATTTTAAAATTAACTAAAAATTTGTTGTCTGAAATTCTGAAAATATTGATGCTCCTACTACTGTTAAGAAACATTCAAGTTTAGTACTTGAAGCCAATAAATAATGATAATCTTAAAAATAATATTCAACTGTCTATTTCTTTTATTGAATTCTAATGAATAAAATGCCAAAAAGAATGTGAACTGCAAATGAAAATCAAGAATTGTTATTCACATACATTTTAAAAATTAACTAAAAATTTGTTGTCTGAAATTCTGAAAATATTGATGCTCCCTACTACTGTTAAGAAACATTCAAGTTTAGTACTTGAAGCCAATAAATAATGATAATCTTAAAATAATATTCAACTGTCTATTTCTTTTATTGAATTCTAATGAATAAAATGCCAAAAGAATGTGAACTGCAAATGAAAATCAAGAATTGTTATTCACATACATTTTAAAATTAACTAAAAATTTGTTGTCTGAAATTCTGAAAATATTGATGCTCCCTACTACTGTTAAGAAACATTCAAGTTTAGTACTTGAAGCCAATAAATAATGATAATCTTAAAATAATATTCAACTGTCTATTTCTTTTATTGAATTCTAATGAATAAAATGCCAAAAGAATGTGAACTGCAAATGAAAATCAAGAATTGTTATTCACATACATTTTAAAAATTAACTAAAAATTTGTTGTCTGAAATTTGAAAATATTGATGCTCCCTACTACTGTTAAGAAACATTCAAGTTTAGTACTTGAAGCCAATAAATAATGATAATCTTAAAAATAATATTCAACTGTCTATTTCTTTTATTGAATTCTAATGAATAAAATGCCAAAAGAATGTGAACTGCAAATGAAAATCAAGAATTGTTATTCACATACATTTTAAAATTAACTAAAAATTTGTTGTCTGAAATTCTGAAAATATTGATGCTCCCTACTACTGTTAAGAAACATTCAAGTTTAGTACTTGAAGCCAATAAATAATGATAATCTTAAAATAATATTCAACTGTCTATTTCTTTTATTGAATTCTAATGAATAAAATGCCAAAAGAATGTGAACTGCAAATGAAAATCAAGAATTGTTATTCACATACATTTTAAAATTAACTAAAAATTTGTTGTCTGAAATTCTGAAAATATTGATGCTCCCTACTACTGTTAAGAAACATTCAAGTTTTAGTACTTGAAGCCAATAAATAATGATAATCTTAAAATAATATTCAACTGTCTATTTCTTTTATTGAATTCTAATGAATAAAATGCCAAAAGAATGTGAACTGCAAATGAAAATCAAGAATTGTTATTCACATACATTTTAAAATTAACTAAAAATTTGTTGTCTGAAATTCTGAAAATATTGATGCTCCCTACTACTGTTAAGAAACATTCAAGTTTAGTACTTGAAGCCAATAAATAATGATAATCTTAAAATAATATTCAACTGTCTATTTCTTTTTTGAATTCTAATGAATAAAATGCCAAAAGAATGTGAACTGCAAATGAAAATCAAGAATTGTTATTCACATACATTTTAAAATTAACTAAAAATTTGTTGGCTGGAAATTCTGAAAATATTGATGCTCCCTACTACTGTTAAGAAACATTCAAGTTTAGTACTTGAAGCCAATAAATAATGATAATCTTAAAATAATATTCAACTGTCTATTTCTTTTTTTTGAATTCTAATGAATAAAATGCCAAAAGAATGTGAACTGCAAATGAAAATCAAGAATTGTTATTCACATACATTTTAAAATTAACTAAAAATTTGTTGTCTGAAATTCTGAAAATATTGATGCTCCCCTACTACTGTTAAGAAACATTCAAGTTTAGCACTTGAAGCCAATAAATAATGATAATCTTAAAATAATATTCAACTGTCTATTTCTTTTATTGAATTCTAATGAATAAAATGCCAAAAAGAATGTGAACTGCAAATGAAAATCAAGAATTGTTATTCACATACATTTTAAAATTAACTAAAAATTTGTTGTCTGAAATTCTGAAAATCGATGCTCCCTACTACTGTTAAGAAACATTCAAGTTTAGCACTTGAAGCCAATAAATAATGATAATCTTAAAATAATATTCAACTGGGTATTTCTTTTATTGAATTCTAATGAATAAAATGCCAAAAAACGTGAACTGCAAATGAAAATCAAGAATTGTTATTCACATACAT